>VOPJ01006977.1:0-162256 GCA_014673585.1 Semibalanus balanoides | reverse complement strand
GACGTTTACAACTGTACTAGTACGTATGCATCTATACTGACCCACCAGGACGTTTGCATCAACATTAGTTTGTTTGCATCTACACTGATTTCTTATAAGTTATACGTACTGTAACACATGTTTATACCATGGCTTAAGCCCTGGTGATTCGTGGAAAACCAAGCTTCTAAGAAATTGTTGGTTCTAGAAGCATACAATACCAAAAACCACCTGAATCACATCACACGACGAAACTGGGGTAATTTCGGCGAAACAATAATTTTCTCATTCGTAAAGTTGTAACTGTTTATCTCCTCTGGGGTGCCCCCCCCCCCCCTGGTGTCATCGGTCCCCACAGGCCACAGCCACATTTTGATTGAATAACCCATTGCACCACAAATCCTACAAATACAATTATGCATATTACGACGAATAATTAATAAATTATCGGCTCAATGTCGTTGAACCGATATCAGCCCTAAGGACGGCGACCTGAGTTTCGTGTATTTCGTTTCGAAAGCATTATGTCACGTTTACGTGGTATAAGCATCATTCGAAAGTAAGAAATATCAAAACGAGTAAAAAATACTTCAGCTATTAACGTCCAGTAGCGTAGCTAGGATTTAGCTCGGGGGGAGGGGAGGGGGTCCGCACCAGATTGATGGCCTACTGTGTGTACTTGGGGCTCGTTAAATTTGTATGGCCCATAATTTTATAATGCAAGTTTATATGTAGAGCGTTAACTCTCCTTAACCTGCGCACCACTGGGGGCTGTTTGAACACCCCTACGGCTTTATCGATATTACGAGAAGAAAAAACGGCGGTGAGCAGCGCCACCAAAGCTGGTCTAACTTATTATTGATTCTTTCTACACATTTTGTTAAAATTGCAATTATTGTCAGATCAGGTCAGGTCACCAGGTCAAGTCAAGTGACCCCACCTCCCAAAAAGTTTGCAGTCGTGCCATGACCACTGTTTATTAGGGATCGATATCAAACTTTTAGGATTGCATGAAGCCATCAGTATCTACAAAATTTTGATCTCAGATTTTTGATATCGGTGACCTGAGGTTGGGTAAATTTTGTGACTTCCCATTAGCCGTTTTCACGAAGGATTTATTTTTACCCGGTAGTACCCGGTAGTACCCGGTAATATTTCGTGCGTTTTTAGTAATTGAGTCTAGGAACACGGCTTTTCCATGGATGAGAAATACCCTGGATTGGCCACTCAGCGACAAATGTGACCTACCAAACGACATACAGGAGAGACGGTTTGTTTATGTTAAATAGCGTCGAAACGCTGAAGTGCTTCAGATGCTTTTTCCCTCTGCAAGTACAGTGTTGTTTTTGACGCATATAAATATTGGTAATTTGATCCTTGGAAGGTAAAGAGCATCATTATGGTGGCGTCGCCGGTTGCTAGTACATTCATTGGTTTATCTATATATATAAGGAAATAAGAAATATGGGATCCTACAATACTGAATACCTATTTGTGCATACCATACCTCTGAGGTAATTTGTTAATCATAACTTGGAGGGCAATTTGTGTGAACAGAGTTTCAATCTAAGGCTTTGAACGGAAAATATGAATCATCAACTAAAATACATTGTGTTTACCCTTGCCCTAGCTGTGACCTGACATGTGACCTTATTCGAATATTTCTCGTATGCTTCTGATTCGTCTAATGGAGAGCTTTCTATGCGGCCTTGCGCATTGCGCTGCGGTTATTAGACTCGGAAGATAACAGGGGGACGTGTTCGGCTTGATGTGGTTGGCGGGAGCTCTCCTGTATGCGAAGCTTCGCGCTTCGACCGCTAGGCTGGCCCGCCATGGTCTCCTACATAAAGGCGCCGACAGAGAGTGGCCATCCAGGGTATTTCTCATCCATGGCTTTTCCCAGCTATTTTTGGTATCATTTGAAACTTTATGAATTCATGTACAATTATCTGCTCTAACAATGCGAAATTCCCCTTTAGTTTTCTTTCATCAAATTCATACACACATATTACCGGGTACTACCGGGTACTTCCAGCCCAGTAGTACCCGGTATATAATATAATATTCGTTCATGAATTTGATTATACAAAAATAAACTAACGGGAAATTTCACATTATAAGAGCAGATAATTGCAGGGACGTGGGACCCGGGGGGGGCAGAGGGGGCAACTCTCCCCCCAACTTTGGAGCTGGGGGGCGACGCCCCCCCCCCACACACACTTTTTACACGATCACTCTTCTCTGTATTAGAAGCACATACTTTCCACATACTTTCGACGGCAAAAGGAGAGTAGTAAAGTAAAGAAGTGAGGGAAAAGTAAATGTTTATGGCATATGGAAGCTGAGTATGGACAGAAATGCGCGACTTTGACTATTGTGCACAACATGTTGTGGTTGGCGCGATGCGACGCGGACTTTAATCCTCGGAACAGAGAGAGTTTGTGAATTGGCATCTCGGCATCGGCATAACCAAGGCCTTATATACTGGCATAACACTGCGTAATCTACAGCCAAGGCGTTGATGCAAACGCTTTGCTGCCGAACGCAGGGACGTGGAAACCGTGGGGGCAGTGGGGGCAGTGGGGGAAACTCGCCCCTTCAACTTTGGACCTGCAGGGGCGACACCTCCCCCCACCCACTTTGGAGCTAGATGTCAGCCCTTCCCCGTCTTTTACTATGATCTTTTAACTCTGAATTAGATGAACGGCATTGTCTACGAAAATTTCCTTATGTTTTGTAGAACAAAGTGCAATTTCAATCAAAAAGATAATTAAACTGCATTTAACCCGCGAGTTACTGGGGTATATTCTGTAACGCGACTTACTGGGGGCTATTTATAGCCCCCCTCTGATCTCCAAAACTACTGGACAGATCTGAAAGTTCAAACGGAATTCGATAGCCCTATCAAATTTGTCGAAAGAAACCTAATATTGTTATCCTCGGGGTCACCGATGACGTCACAGTTCACGTCAAATAAAAATGTTCGACTTTGATGGCACATTCAAAGTCCGGTGGTTGGCATTGTCGCTTAAAAATGCGATATTAAACGCATAATAAGTTAATAAATCGGTATGATTCGTGCTGCATCTGACACTTCTAACTACTATGCTTAGCTAATTTGACTTGGGTCAGGTCAAATCATCCGAATCACGAGGTCAAACTGAAGATACGATCATTAGAGTTGTAACACATTGTGTATGGGTTCATTTATCGAGGTTTAGAACCGAAAATTGGCCTTGGAGTATAGTTTGTTCCATAAAAAATGAATGAAAATGCTAAAAAACGGAAAAGCAATTTGTTTATAGATACAGTAAAAGGTGGTCTTAGTTTTGTCTTTGAAAGGTTGTTACTCAGCTCATTTTTGAATATATAACTTTCAAACTTGCCCCACACTCATGCATTGGGGATCATCTCAATATATATATATATATATACTCCGTTTTTTTAATTAAAACGTTTTTTAAAGAAAAAATAAAAAAACAAACAAAAAAGCGTGTCTTTTGATTTCTCAAAATTTTTATTTCAGCAAATTTCACAAATCTGAGATCGCAGTTCGATAGCCTGTCAATTTATTACCTGTCGTTTGGTGTATTACAATTGAGTTTATCGTCAAAACTGTACTTTTGACAGCGTTTCCCGCAAACCCTCATTTTTCAAGAAAAAACGCAGAACATGACGTCACTCTGACGTCATTTCCGGTTGACTTATCATAGCCTCATCTTTTTCTGTCAGGCGGATTGTGTCAAATTGATGTGGGATAAGGTACTGAAAGTTTGGTGACGATACCGATGTTCGTTTAGGAGATGTTGCAGAATAACGGGAGGGGGGCTATAAATAGCCCCCCCTCCCCAGTAACTCGCATGTTAATTTGGAACTGGTTTTGCATCTTTCCATCTAAACAGTGGCACTACACATTTGGCCATCGTAGCATGGAAACACTGTAAAATACAGTGCACACCTGGTATAGGATATGTTTCTTCGTCGTAACGTTGAGATAAAGGTCACAATCACGGTAGATAAAATACTCATGGTCACAATGTTGTAAAGTTTTTTGGATGTAAGTGCATGAAACTACTAGGCGCCACAGCGTAAATAACATTCAGTCTTTTTGGCATGGGGGTAGGTGTCACGGTGTATTATTGTTTTTAAGCAAAACGCGTCATTATAAGATGCATGGTATCGACTCTGCTCCCCTGACGTTCAGCAGAGAAAGAGTCGGCAGAGAAAGATTCGGCCAAGGGTCGACAAAAGGAAAAGTGGTCACCAACGAAATTCCGGATCAAGGCGGTCGCCGGCATTGACGCATCCAGAGCGGATGGCGATATATCGGAGATAGATTCCGATATATCGGGTGAACGGGTGGCGATATATGTCGATATGTCCTGTTGGCGATATAACGGGTGGCGACCATAGCGATATATCGTTTTTTTAGCTATCATTTTTGCTACCTCAGGCCCGCCAAAAAGTTCGCCCCCCCAACTTGAAAGTACTTCCCACGCCCCTGGATAATTGTATATGAATTCACAAAGTTGCAATTGATAGCAAAACGATTTGGGAAAAGCCGTGCTCCTAGACTCAATTACCCAAAACGCACGAAATATTACCGGGTACTACCGGGTACTGCCGGTTAAAATAAATCCTTCGCGAAAACGGCTATTATAAGTCAATGGATACATTTTAAAATGCTTCCTATTTGGAGGATATCAGTCCAATTTGTTCTGGCTAATGTTGTCATATGATATTATTTATGATCAAAGTGCAAGTTTTGTTCAGTGACCCATACGAGGTCATTTGAAGTCATCGGAGGTCAGCAACACTTTGTTGTCAATAACTCTCGATATAATAAAGATAGAGAAGTGAAACTATCACCAATGTGTTTGTATCGTTGAGATACTTCTCCTGATACGCAACATGACCTACTTGGGTCACCACTTGACCTTGATTTTTTTTAACTTAACATGGAAAACATATGCCATTTCAAAACGCCTTGATGATATAAACACGATGGCGTAAACAGTATTGCGTTAGCTTTATTAGGTAAAATGTTATAGGCTAAAACATGTTTGCCAAAAACAGCATTTTTTACTTTTATGACCTCTAGAGCCTAAACTAATGACATAAGATCAACTTTTAGCATTCGTTAGTATAAGCTGAAAATTTAAAAGGCTGTCTATTGCTTTTTCCGTTTGTTTCCTTCCTTCGTGAAAACGGCTATTAGGTACCCACATCTAAGTACAAATAAATGATTCAACGATATAGGGTTGACAATGACTTTTAATTTGACCTACTATAGATTTCAGACCGCGTAAGACAGCGTTTTTTGGCGATAATTTGTTAAGAAATGGCTGAATCCGAATCAAATTTTCGCACAGTCTATTTCAGCCCAGGCGCCGACTTCTGTCTGTATAGTCTGTTAACAAAAAATCAAAACTTATGGTGCTTGTCATTGATTCGTAACGTTAAGATCTGCTGGTAGACCCATTCCGAAAGTAGAGGCTACCGTGACGAAGGTTGTGACCTCAAAAGCACGTGTCGGTAGTCACAGGGTAGTCGGCACTCGGTAGTCACGTCATCATCACCATCGTCGGTAGTTACGTGCTGTTGAGGTCACAACACACAGGCTACGTCACGATAGCCTCTACTATATAAACATACATCAGACCACTGATGTAAACATAACATATAAACATACCCTGCAGGCCCTGAGCTGGCCGAGGTTCGAGGAGATGATAGAGGCTCGAGACCTGGCCATGGTGAAGCGGTTGCTCTCCGACATAGCCTCACCTACTCTAGCTGCCTGTCTGACTCGCCGTGCCATTGTGTCCAGTAGGCAGACGCTGGGAACTGGGGCAGGCATGCTGGAATTGCCTAGAATCAGGACCGAGGCAGCAAGGCGCAGCTTTCCCTATAGGGCTGCGGTGGCGTGGAATGTGCGCATACAAGCTGCTAGTCAACAGTAGTATGTTCGTCTTATTGTATATCTAGTTTTACTTTTTAATTGTCATCGGCTCATCGTGTTGTAAATGTTATTTTAGCAATTGTATCTTGTACGTTTGGTGTCTGGGTGTAGTGTTTTAACCTAAGTGCTTATACGACTATGTGATTACATGGATTTTTCATGAGTAGGTAGGATATATGAAATGTCATTGACGCGAGGGCTGAAAAGCAAAACACTGGAGACCTCAATAAAAGACTATGACTATGACCACACTTCGACTACTGTGACACCATCTACGACGGACATATCACAATCCAAGACGCGACAAGGCTGGAGACACTACAAAACAGAGCAGCTAGACTGACGACTGGGACCCTCTTTAGAACATCATCCGACAAATTACGAAAATGAGCTGGGATGGGACAAACTGACCACGAGAAGACACATTCACCGCCTAATACTCTACCACAAGTTAACTGCACACGAACGTCACAACACACCCAGCTACATCACCGCCATCATGCCACATTCACGCGTACAAGATACGAACAGGACACTAAGAAACGCAAACCATCACACCCTAGTTCAAATTCGCACAACCTCACACCAGCGCTCCTTCTTCAATCTCACCGGAAGCCAATGAAACCAGTTACCAGAAGCCACGAAACGGCTCTCTTATCCCGACTTCAAAAAACATACCAAACAGCAGTTAGATACACCTACGCCCCCTTTATATTATTCACATGGAACCAAAGCACGCAACATTCTTCACACCAGATTGAGAACTGATATGTCCCAACTAAACGTCTGCATGTTTACAATTCAAAAGTCAGACTCCCCAGTATGTCCTTGTGGGCACCCACACGAAAACACAAACTCAACTTTTTCTTCTCATGTCCATATATATTGGATGGCTGTGAATTGAGCATTGTGTTAGATAAAAGATGGAAACCTATATTTCGCCAAGGCGAAATATAGGTTTTTGTTGTTGATTTAATATTTTCTTCGTCATATTTTTATCATCATAAACATGAGCAAAGGCTAGATTTTACCATTCTTCTGCCATGTCCCAACATACGTCAGGGAGAAACGGAATTGATCAGTAACATATTCCAGAGGCCTACACTACAACTGTCGCGCAGAGAATCCAGATTTCATATAATTTACAAATCCCTATTACACGGCGACGAATCTCAAGAGCGGCGGTGGCCGCGCGGTAGCCCGTCACTTTCCAAAATTACTGCATAGCTGTCACAGAGTTCACTGTATTAATTAATTGCTAGTCCTGTGCAGCTCGGATGGGTCCGCTCCTCCGGCGGGGCGCGCGGTGTTTGATCGGCTGGCTGCACGCAATGACCGGTGATACGGCGGCGGTTGTGCTATTTTCTGATGATATAAATATCGTGTGTTACGAGTTGGTGCCTTGAATTAAGCTTCTAAGCTTTTGCGCCAAGTCGAATTATGTGTACTTAACGAATATGTTGAAGTATAATAAACTTGTTGATGATGATGATACTCTAGGGTCACTGGAATTTGGTTTATCGAGCAGATTTTAACGTGACGAGTCAATGACAAGTACCATAAGTTTTGATTTTTTGTTTACAGACTAAACGGACAGAAATTGACGCTTGGGCTGAAATAGACTGTGCGGAAATTTGATTCAGATTCGGCCATTTCTTAACAAATTATCGTCAAAAAACGGGGTCTCGCGCCGTCTGAAATCCATAGAAATAATACATTAACATCCATACCCTTTGGAACGAATTCAGCAAAAAAAAGTCAGGATTATTTGGGGAGATGTCCCTCTCAAATTTGGTAACTGGGGGACGCGTCCCCGTCCCCGTCCCCCCCCCGCTTTCGATGCCCCATGCTGTCAACTTCTGTTCTACAACATAAACGAAAACTGGGCACCAGCCGGACAGAAGCTATGTCCAGGTGACTGGCGGATCTAGGGAGGGGCATTTAGGGCCATGCCCCCCAGGCCTAAAGTGGCATGTTTGCCCCCCCCCCCAACCAAACGATCAAGCCTGATAACAAAAAACGATCGGTAGTAATGTATAATGGCTTTGCTTCTGTTCCATAACTACAAGTTTCGATGGAAACCAACAACAGGTCAATATACAAATAACAGAAAGAATGCAGTTGTCCAGGGAATAAAACGCAGAATTTCCCGCCGCTCCGCAGCGTAATTTAAATACCGAGTATATGAAACGGGGATTAAAAGATCTTGCCGTTTCCCCATCGCATTTATGTTTTATGTTGCTACTTTCGCATATGATTGTGCAAAATAGTTCGCTTTAACCGCGCACTGCAGGGGGGGTTGATTTCCCCCCTCATGTTTTTCAGGAGTAGCGGAAAAACGGCGGCGCGCAGCGCCGCCAAATTTCGTACACCTGTTTNCACAACGCACTTCATCTTCTCATGTCCCACATACACGCGTCATAGAAACGAATTGATCAGGAACATATCCAGAGTCTTCCTACACTTCGCGCAGACATTCCAGATCCACCCAATTACAAATCCTACTACACGCATGGCCGAATCTTCAGTAGCAAGGCGGCCGCCGCGTTAGCCCGTCCAACTCTCCAAAATTAACTTGCATAGCTCTCACAAGATTTACTGGTTTAAATAAATTTAGTCCGTGCAGGCTTCGGGTGGGCCCGCTCCTCGGCGGGGCGCGCGATGTATGATCGGCTGCACTGCGATTGACCTGTGATACGGCGGCGGAATTGTTATTCCTGATGTTAGGCAATATGTGTGTAACGAGCTGGCGCCTTGATTAAGCTTTCCTCAGCTTTTGCGCCAAGTCAATTTATGTGTACTAAACAAATATGTTTTAGAATAATAAACTTGATGATGATTGATGATGATGATGACAAATTATGGCAAATCCTGATTCAGCGAAGTGAGCGACCCCGAAACCAAATGAGAACACCCTCCCACAACACATAAACTGCAATATTGCGTTAATTAGCTACCACCCTGCTTTCAATAGACTGACGACATGATTTCGCCATAGTCTTGAATAGTAAAAAACAGTCAAATACAAATGTGCGATTTTGGTAGTTAAGATCTGCTTTGATTGTCAAATTGCCATGACAAATCGACTTAGAATTAAATTTTACATTGGAAAAACAGTATAGCTAAGCTAAACGTGAACTTTCGATTATTCGGCCTGCCCTAATACTCATGCATGTATCCGCTCATAGATTACATGGCAATATTCCAATTTGGATAAAACAGCATTTCATATAAGCAATATTCTAACCACGAACTTGTGCTGAGCCCGGCATGAGACCGGCAAGTCTGGTTTATACAGAGACTCAGGCCCTGCGGGCCTGAAGCTCTGACGCAATGCAAAGTAGGCGGGGCTCAATGTTAGCTATGCAAATTTTCAAGGACCACGGCGCGGGCGCTGGCCAAATTCAGGCCTGCGGGCCTACAGCTGTTCTGAACTTCAGGCTTTGTCGGTCTCAGTTTGACCAAGGGACCGAACCTGATGAAGAGAGGTGGAGCGTGATGACATGTCAGACACGGAAGAAGTTTTCGGTGAGGAGGACATGCTGGACGCCGATGATGTGAGGCTACCAGACTACTATGGTGCTGAGTGATGTTTGTGGTAGACAGTGTGTACTTGCGAGATGGAAAGCTTAGTTCATTTGACCTGGGAGTCACCTGTAATCACGTAGCAACATGTCTCCGTCCTCTGCCGCTGCAACCGCTACGAACCCTGATTGTGCAATCAATTGCGATTGTATTGTGCGAGCATATTAGTTGACTTTAAGGTCAGTAAATATATTACTATACAGTTGTTGCAGAGTTTTCTTGATGACCGATCACACACGGACAGAATTATTTTACAGGCACCGTCGCAAAAAAACATATATTTTTTTTCAAAATATTTCTTAAGTTTATTGTTTTTCAAGATAATACAAATCAAATATTTGCTTGAAATTCAAGTATTGATGATACAAAACTCAAATGTAAAGCAAAATCTTTAATTTTGACCGACTAATGAGTATGACTCTCAAAGAATAAATAACTAATGACGTAATTTTTAAGCAGCGTTTTTGCTTTCAGTGAACAGATACATACACAAAAATGTAACTGACATATATCCTGGACAAAACTGGCCTAGAAACTTAAAACAAAATATTTACCTTTTATGACTTGGCATTGACTTGTGCACCATTATAGGATCAGATTGTGTCCTATGGGTTGACTTATAAAGTCGGGTTGTGGAAATGGCTGCTACTATCGACTTCTGCATGTAAAATAACCCATAAATTATGTGTTGCATGGCTTCCGTAGACCTCTTGCAAATATTGACCATTTGTGACCTGGCCTTGACCTTGACCTTTGCTCAAAACTTTACTTTCGGTAATGTGGTAGATAAAACTTAGCTGTTAGAACTTTGTCTGCGATAATAGTCATGCTCGTAAGACTTCGAATGGGAAGTATTGCCCATTAACTCCATTAACTTGATGTTGACCTTTGACCTGACCGAGATCTGACATTTGACCTTATATATGCAAAATATGATATGTATTAGATTCGTTTCATTAAGAGCCTTTGATCACCACCTTTCGCGTCTCGCTGCGAAGATTTGTTCAGAAGATACTATGGGGATACAATTTACCCCCTGGTAAGGGGAAGGAGTCCTGCCTGGAGACCCCGGCGTGTGCAAGTACAAATATTTTTCACTCAGATTAATTGGTTTGTCAGACCCTTCATAGTCACAATTCCAGAATCCGATCGCTCTTCTATCATAGTTTTCACGCTATCGAATTTTGACCGGTTTGACCTCGAGTTACAACACAGTGCGCCGGTGAGAAGACGGCTGTGTAGGGGCTGCTGCGGGCCGCCGGTGAGAAGAAGGCTGTGTAGGGGCTGTTGCGGGCCGCCGGTGAGAAGACGGCTGTGTAGGGGCTGCTGTGGGCCGCCGGTGAGAAGAAGGCTGTGTAGGGGCTGCTGCGGGCCGCCGGTGAGAAGACGGCTGTGTAGGGGCTGCTGTGGGGCCGCCGGTGAGAAGACGGCTGTGTCGTGGAGGCCGTGTGGGGCCGTCCTGACTGCGGCTGTTTATAAATGGCTTAAGTTCAGGGTACCATTAACAACAGCGAACTTCCTCAATTGGCTGCTATGCCCAGTGCCCACCAATTGAAGTTGCTATTTATTGAACACTGAAATTCTGTTGAACAGCATTACAAGTTTGTCAGACAAAAATGAAAATGCGAAATACTGCAGTTTCGTACCGCACGTGTCGCACTGTTGTCACACTGAACTATCAACTAGTGGCTAGATAGATGGATGTCAAGATAGATGGATGTCATATTGTATCTGTCTAGCGAGAGAGCTTAGGTAACTGGCAACTGCACGACGCACGTGGTCCAATGACAGCACACAGCGACTGATGAGCAACATTGCAAAAGATTGCAGAAGCAACTTCCTGCAGTGCATCTCGAGTTTTGTGCAGGGTACTTAAAGGGAATATAGCACCTTGGGAAAAGTATGTAGAATGATGGAGAAGAATGCCCTGATTACGGTCCTGGCATTGATTTTTTGGCGAAAAAAGTCGAATTTTTGTAATTTTGAAAATATAATATGGTTTAATGTGACGTCACAACAATATTGCGTCACCAAAGCGAGTTTGTGAACGTACAAGGAGGCATCGAACCGGCAAAAAATCGTTCCCTTGAATCCCGAATGCGTAAAACGTAAATAACTGCGTTTGCTGGTTCCTGACTCGCAAATAATATTGGACCGATTACAAATGTGTTAATGTTTGCATAGGGTCTATTCTAAGCATCATTTTAGGTAAAATGTTTTAATAGTAAGATCAACTTACAATAGACAATGATAGTTACTTAAAACTTATCCACACCAGAGTGAATTTGTCATGTGTGATTAGCCCATTGAGTGAAATTAATTAGTTTAGCACTGCATATGCTTCTATTGCGGAGAATTATTTAAGCTAACGGTAAGGAACACCCATCAACAGTTGTGCCCTTTGAAGACCTTTTGTCTGTATTATTTTCAAATGGAAATCCAATGAAAATTCACAAAGTTATGGCCAATCATGTTTTTGGGGAAAACCGAACTTCTTGTAAACAACACAAACTGCCTTATATTTGTTGATGTATTGCATGAACATTGACCAGCCACCTATCAACACATTTTCCAACTCACATAGTATCTATTGGTGATTTTTAATTGTAAATCGGTTCACAATTGACAGAAATATTTATTTATAACATATCCACCATAGTGAATTGCCCAATTGGCATTGAAGTGAAATACATTAGTTAGTACTGAATATGCCTTCTATTGGCGGATAATATTGCAGCTACCGGTTTCGAGCTACCCATCACAGTTTGGGCCTTTCAAAAGTCCATTGTCTGCATTATTTTTCAAATGAAATCCAATGAAAACTGCCAAAGAAAATTGAAATTAATTTTTAAAATTGTTCAACGTCATACCTTTCGGTGGCGGAACCGTTGCGTCCGCCCGGACGCAAGGTAAACTGAAATAACTGGGCGACTGTTCAAAAAGCGAAGTGCAGTGGAATCAGAGTGGAAGTAACTACTTATGACGTAAATGCGAAACGTCACGAATATTGTTCCTTTTGAAAATGATGCCCAAAATACGCCCAACGGCTTTTGCCGTTTCAACTCAGCACTAGGTAGTTTTGGAAGGAAATATTACGATTTAAGAGGTTTCTCAGTACACCCGACAATCTGGCTATCTCAGTTAAAAACTAATGTTAAAGGTGGTATATTCCCTTAAGTGCGGATGAAGTTGGATATGAGATTGGTAAAAACGGTAGAAGCGGTACTTGGTCCTTGGATATGCCTAACATCATATATAATTTCAGTAGATAAGAACGACTGAGCAACAGCAGAACGCTCAATAAAACAGGAGCAAAAACAATGGGCTCAACTGGTCGAAAACTCGCTGAATGTCGCCAGTCGACCGCAAACACGAGCAAAAAGTTTCTTCGGCCGGAAACCAGTTCCACCAATTGTCGTGTATCTCCCGGCAGGCCAATGAGGAATGTCACGAAACATTGCGAAAGCTATCGCAGAAAGTGTACTGAGTCAATGCCGCCGGGTCTGGATTGGCGCAAAACACACAGTAAGCCTCAGTCAAGTCACACCTATGGCGCAGGAAGCCTTATAACGAAGTGCCAAATTCGCTGTTTTCGTCGTAGAATAGCAGCGGATCGCGTGGCCGTGGCGAGAGATCATCGCCCGCTGCGCCAGAGCCTGCGCCTAATTTGCGAGCAAAGTGGTCTGTGAGGTGTCAATTCTGAGTAATCTAATTGTGGCTCATTATCACATCCAAATAAGAAGCCACAAATGGCAAGGCGAAAAATGAAGTATGCATAATGGTCCCCGATCCCATACAACGTTAACGACGTAGACGACTCTTACCAGCTAATATCGCAAAAGATGAAATTTTGCTAGCATTTGTGTTCATTAACCTGCACCCCGTTGGGGAGGGGGGCAAAATCTGCCTCCGCCCCTTCCGGATTTTCTCAATAATTCAAACACATAGGCGTAGGAGCCTATGGGCCAGGGGGCAACAGCCCCCCAACATTTTCGGATTTTAACATTACCTTCTATGGACGTTGCATGGAAAGAATCGACTTCAAAATGCATTTTGCCTCCCCCAACTTCAAATGAGTTCCTACGCCCCTGTTCAAACACCGTGATAGTTATTGACGTGAAACTAACAGAAGGTACAAACTCTATGCTGCATGAATTATACGTCTTCTCACAAAATTGCAAATAAATTGATGCAACACTTAGGAGATGACGGTTTGACTCAGGCTCAGACTCAGACTCAGACTCAGAAGTTTATTAAGATAATCCACAACAAGCGCGTGGCTGTTACTACCTCTCGTCAGAAGATAAAACAAAGGTCGAATGGTCAGGTGGAAGTGCAACACAGTCACTCACGTCTCACACATTCATACAAGTAAAATGAAAAGCATCACAGTTCACACACGGACCAGGGCAGCGGCCAATGAGAGTCAGTCAGGCGCGGCAGGCTGAGCCGACAGCCGACTTTAGGCGGCGAGCAAACAGCGGCACGGGAAGCTCCAGCAGTCGGGGCAACGAGTTGTAGATTTGGGACCGCGACAAGCTGAACGCCCTCTTCCCCAATCTCAGTATCGCGACCAGGGGCACAAAAACAGGTCACGGTCCCGACGAGTGGTCCTGCCCGACACTTCCCGCACCTCGCGCATCTCAGCCACAGTGGCGAGACCCGCGGCCAGCTCTTCAGGCTCGCCGAGACGGCGCACCATGTGAGTCAGACTCAACGTGTGGTACGAGACCAGGTTCTTTGCGCTGAGCCAACCCAGGCTCTCAAGCAGGTCCGATACATGATCAAACCTTTTGCGGCCGTAAATCACTTTTGCCCCACATTTTTTTTCAAATTCGAGACAGGATCTTCCGTGAACCGTTGCCATATATGGTGATGCAGTATCGGACCTGCGCGAGAACCAGAGCGTTGACCAGCACAGAAATGACGGAAGATTGCAGGCGGCTCCTAAGATGTGATAGACCACTGAAAATGCCGAAACAGCGTCTAGTGACGGAGGTTACATGGGCGTCCCAGTTCAAAGTGCGATCGAAGGTGATGCCGAGATTCTTAGCTTCCGAAATAGGTACGAGAGTGTGATCGCGAAATTTTACCGTGACGTTCGGGGCATTGCACAAATTTTGAGCGCTTCCCAACAGCCCAACATTTCTCAGTGTTTACTTTTAAACCGCTTCCACAAAACCAGATGTCTAGAGAAGCTAGCATACGTTCCATCCTGCTCACTACGTAATTGAGCTCTAACTTCTTACCACTTACTAAAACTAAAATTTGGGTATCATTGGCGTACTGTACTTCTACTGCGTCCTCGGCAAACAAGCTTAGGTCGTTAGCGAAGACGCAGTAGAGCAGAGGGCCGAGGGAAGACCGCTGGAAAACCCCGATGCTGTTGGGAAACGGAGCTGAAATTTTCGTGTTGCCCAGAGCGTCAGTGAAGCTCTCGCTCTAAGTGTGATTCCGAAGGTAAGCAGAAAACCATGTGATGTCAATTCCGTAAAGCTGCAATTTTGACAATAATTTAGCGTGGTCCATCACATCAAAACATTTGCTCAAATCCAGCAGGCAAAGGAGGGACAACTCCCCACGGTCGTTAGCGGAAAGGATATGATCGGATATGGATATATCAGGGCGGTTTCCGTCGAGTGACGAGAACGAAAACTGTGCTGAGTTGAGGAAAGGAGGTAATTTTTGGGAAAGGTAATTGTAGAGTTGTTGATGGACGGCCCGCTCTACAATTTTGGAGATGGCGAACTATGGAAATTGGCCGGAAGTTGGATGGATTAGAGGAATTACCGGCTTTATGGATTGGGTAAACAAGGGAGTGTTTCCAGGAATGAGGAACATCAGAGAAAGAGATGCTGGAATTGACCAAATGCAGGAGCACCGTGCCAATCGCGTCAAAAGACATGCGGACCATGCGGATACACTACACACACCGTCCTCACCGCGAGCGGCTGACCCGCTCATACCGAGTATCACCGCCCGCAACTCGAACAGCGTCAGGGGTGACAGCGTGAGCGCGCAGGCACCAACACGCGGCATTTTAAAGGGCAGGTCAGGGTCTCCCCCAAATCCCGCACCTCACCGGCAACGCGTAGGCCTACGTTGAAAAAAAAATGTTCAGCTGATCAGGCGCAGCGTCAGGCAGTTTGCGATCTGCCCTCCTGCTCCCAACGGCCGGCCGCTGGGATCGCACTGCGCCACATCGCACTGCGCCCCTCCTCGTAAATTCGCCGCCGAATGTCCTCACAGGTGTCACACCTAATCGCAGACCGTACGGTACGGTTGAGCTGCTTGTACTCGGCCGAGCTGTGGCCAAGTGAGGCGAGAACCGCGCGGCGACGAGACATGATAGCTCGGGTATCATCACTGATTACAGGGACACGCACGTTTTTTATCCGCATGGTCCGCACGGGGGCATGTGAGTCAACAATAGGCACAAGTGTCTCGATGAAACGGTCCCATTTAAGTGTAACCGTGGGCGAATCGAACACCACAGTGCAGTCCAGTCAGCATATAATAAGTCAACAGCACATCAAGTTTGATGACGTTTTATCATGCCATTTTGGATGAAAAATTATAAATGCTGGGAAATGTCGTTTAAAACCAGTTTTGAAGCAAATTGCAAACAAAAATATCGAAAAATTACATTCTCTTCAAAATGGCTTTCTCAGATTTGCGACATTTTGGGTTTTTGATCACTTCAAATAATCATTTTCAGACAATTTTACACAAAATCAATTTTTGAAGACATTAAAAAAGAATATATAAGATAATTAAGTATGGACAGTAACCAAACCCAATTTCAAAGCAATATCTTTATTGTTGACTGTCTTATGGCTCCCTACCTAAGTATACCAAGGTAACTCATGACGACATTTGTTGTCACTTTGGGCTTTAATTTACCAGATACAGGCAAATAAATGCAAATGTTGTATTTATGAGACAAAACTGGGCTAGAGACATGTACTTTATATTTATATTCATACATTTCAAATTTTGACCATATGTGACCTGACCTGACATGAACATAATATGGTGTCAGGTTGTGATAATGGCTGCTACTATACGATTTATACTTGTAAAATAACCATTAAAACATGTTTCGGATACATTTCTTAAACCGTTTGCCAGCACTGACCTCTTGTGGTTGTGACATGAACTTAACTTTTGCCTATAATTTCACTTTTACTTAATTCGGGAGATGCATTATATTTACTTTTGAAAGCACAATTTGTGCGATAATGGTCTCAATCTATATTTGTGGATGGAAAGTATGGCCCAAGAACTCACATATCTTAATTTGGGCTTTTTACCTGGCCGTGACCTCACACGTGACCTTGTTTTGACAATCTTGCGTATGTTTTAGATGCGTCTCATTGAGAACTTTCGATTGCCGCCTTGTGCGTCTCGTTGTGGTTATTGGCTCGGAAGATAACGAGGGGCATATTCTGCCCCCCCCCCCCTAGCGGGACGTGTTACTGTTCGGCTGAATACCCCAGCTAGGCGCGGGTTAGCATTAATTGGTGATGTTTTCAGAAGGAAGTAGATGATAAATGGTAACTTTTCCAAATGAGGGTCATTAAAGACTGGCAGCCAGTATGTGAAATTGTCATCCGATCCATTGCATGACTAAAAAGGAGGGATCCTTCGTGAAAGCCACGTTCCGTTTGCATCTCAACACACTGAAACGTCACCCAGTTTCATAAAGCTATTATGTATATGTTGGTGTATCGTCAAGTTCATATAGTTCTATACTTATATGAGAATTGAGAACAAAGGTCTAAGCAAAGGTCATCCCATGTTTGGTCTACAAGTTGAATTCTCAACAACCTTTATTTTGTATCTAAACAAAATAAAATAGACTACTATCTGCCAAAAATGAACAAACAGAAGCAAAATGAAACAAACTAAGCAGCTGATGGAAAATACAAATGCAAAATAAAAGACAACATATTCATGATTTATCTGCTCATAAACGCTTAACTTCCTCTGTTATCATTTTTAGGGTGTTATTGTTTGTGAAATGAGCTCCTTCACTTCATTATCCACGCTTGTGAAAATTCAGCATGTAATTTGAGCACCGTTTTAAAAAACAACATTAAAATAAATAAAACATGTCTCTTTGGATATTATTGAAAGCCGGATAATGCAACTACATAAAAAACTTAATATCCCATTTAAGGCCTGTTAAAGCAAACAGCCCAGGCGAAGAGTTAGATCAAGGATGAGCATTGGCGGTCACGGTCATACCATATAGACCTTGCTTCTCCCACTCCGTCAGTCTATCATTATATCAGTGGACCGTGAGACTGTAACCACGTCGCAACAGACAGTTCGTTAACAAATGCCACATGGGGCAAAACTGGTCTAGAAACTCATTAACGAACTGTCTGTTGCAAATTGTATATTAACGATATTTTTAGCGACATTCCACGCCATCCAATGTTGAATGTTCGTTCTTGGTGTTACTTATCATCTATTGATCGCTGCAACAGAACCTTCTTTTCCATTAGTATTCTGAGTTATGTGGCTTTTAGTATAATAAATTAATTTGGGTCTTGGGGATTTATTATCCGTCTATTTTATATTTTAAAATGAATAACATTGTCGAATTCAACGCGAAATGATAACGCAGATACAATATGGATCAGTTCTTCGGGGCATCGGTCGACGCTTCTTAAATATGCGTTGTAGCCGACCATGCAGCTTACCTGAGGCCTCTCCTTTCGGTCAGAGCCCCCATAGGCCGTAACCGAAGGAATGCTGCAGCATTAACCCGCGCCCCACTGGGGTGGCATAATCTCCCCCTCCCTCCCGGGTTTTCCCACTAACTCAAAAACTATGACAAATATCGACGTGAAACTTGCAGTACCTTATGCTTAATCAATTCAACGTCTGCCAAAAAATAGTTGAAATTGATGTAGTACTTTGGAAGATAATGACATTTTAATGACGTCATGTCATGCCCTTTTTGGTGGAAAAACGATAAATGTTTAAAAAACGTAGACAATGAAGTTTTGAAGTGCATCACAAACAAAAGGCAACAAAAGGAAGGAAATGACATTATCTTCAAAATGAGGATCTCGTATTTCAAAAGTTTGAATCTTTTGACCCCTAAAAATGGAAAAATGCATGTTTTTTTCAGAAAATGTATCACAAACCCGATTTTTTAAGATATTAAAAAAGAAGAATATATGTGAGATAACAAAGTAATAACGATGCCCGCCCGTGTAGCTCAGTCGGGAGAATGCTGGACTACAGATCTGACCCACGTCCCTGGCAAGATGGGTTCGAGCTGCTTCGGCGCTCGCTGTTTGCTCCTGGCGTGGATGACCTGCGGCTGGTGGCAGCGGCGGCGTCAAAGGTCAGATAAAGCCAAGGAGCCGGGCGGACCGTCCTCAGTCGTTAGAGGACGTTAAACTTTCGTCTCTAAATTCTGCCGGTGACTGGAATTGCGTGATCGGATGGTGGGGTCAGGGCCTGCGCAACAAGCCTAGCTTAGCGTGGGTCCTGATCTCGGGAATCCATCAAGACATTCGGACTAAATTTATTTAAAAAAAATACCCAAACCAAATTGCAAAGCAATATATTTATTTTTGACTAACTTATGGTTCCCCACGTATAAATAACTCATCGACGTAATTTTGTAATTACTTTTTTGACTTTTTGACCAGATATAGACAAATAAATTCCACAGCTGTAATTCTGAGTATAACACGTTTTTTATTTACATTATTCATTTCCAAATTTTGACCTTAGATAACCTGGTTTTAACCTTTGGTGTTTTTTGTTGTTGTAAAAATGGCTCCTAGTATCGAATCATACATGTAAAACAACTCATAAGCCATGTGTCGCATGAATTTCGTAGACCTCTTGCCAACAGTGAACTTTTGTGACCCGATCTTGACCTTAACCTTTGCTTACAATTTCACTTTTGCTTATTGCGGAAGATTCATTATACCTTTGAGAAAACTGAATGCAAAATAGTCTCAATTTAAGGCTATGGATGGAAAATATGGCCTTAAATCTAAAATATCTCAATTTTGGCTTTTGATCTAACCATGACCTGACATGTGACCTTATTGCGAAAATTCACACATGTCATGGATGCGTATCATTGAGAGTTTATGATTACCGCATTGCGCGTCTCGCTGCGGTTATTGGTTCGGAAGAAAACGAGGGGGCAGACTCTGTCCCCTCCCCCTCAGCAGGGCGCGTTCGGCTGGAGACCCCAGCGGGGTGCGGGTTAACGTGGGGCTTAAAACTAACACGGCAGTCTGGTACTGCAGCATTAATATGGGGCTAAGAACTGAGACGGCAGTCTGGTACTGCAGCATAAATATGGGGCTAAGAACTGAGACGGCAGTCTGGTACTGCAGCATTAATATGGGGCTAAAAACTGAGACAGCAGTCTAGTACTGCAGCATTAAATATGGGGCTAAAAACTGAGACAGCAGTCTAGTACTGCAGCATTAATATGGGGCTAAGAACTGAGACGGCAGTCTGGTACTGCAGCATTAATATGGGGCTAAAACTGAGACAGCAGTCTAGTACTGCAGTAATAATATGGGGCTAAAAACTGAGACAGCAGTCTGGTACAGAAGCTGTCAAATCATGAAACCGACACCATCAGTTATCCGAATAAAACGGCATGTGTTTGTTTTTATCAAAAGAAATTACAGATTAAGGATTTATGTATAAATATACTTATAATACCTACAACTTCTTGCAAAATAGCTTTTGCAAAGCAAAACCAATATTTGTACTTCTGACTGACAGCACAGCACGTGTCAGTTTGCTGAGTCTGAGAGACAATCGACTGTTAGCAGTTGGCCGTAATTGGCGTGTGAACGGTACCTTCTGACCACCAGTCAACCCTTCCCTGTCCGGCCCCTATGTGATGTGAGTGTCGTCAGTTCAACTTCCACTGTCAGCTGAGGACGGAATAAAGTCTGCTGTGGAACGATCGGGACTCCTGCGGTCGATAGCCGGCTGAGCTGCTCAGACTTACCTGACGGGATCCCGATGGATCAAGATATGATTCTTCCGACCTGACTCAGGTCACTGACACGTCCTTGACCTGACCCAGGTCAGCCGCAGCAGCGGGTCGCTGGCCGCAGCTGACCTTGATCGCGAGGTCAGCGATATCCGAGCTCACAACACTGACCCCCAGCCTGTCCTGCCGCGCTGACCGGCCACGATACCGCGGTGATCAATGAGCCCACAGCACTGACCTCTGGACTGTCCTTCCGCGGTGACCGGCCGCGATACCGCGGTGATCACTGAGATGTCCACGCTGACCTCCGACCGCGGCGACACTGACACGCACACACCGCTCGGTGACCTGTGACCTGTGGTGACACTGCCCCGAGGCGCCCCGCACGTCTCGGTGACCTGTGACCTGTGGTGACACTGCCCCGAGGCGCCCCGCACGGCCGTAACGCTGCAACTGAGGCACCCGCCGCCCGCCGGCCGCCCCCGCCCCGGCCGGCCGCGGCCTCACCGTATGACGTCACCGCAGACTGAAGAACGTCACCCTCGCACGCAGCGGCGGCGGCGGCGGTCCGGCTAACGCACAGGCTCCGCCGGCGCCACCGCTGAAAACATGTCGGCTGATGGGTTACAGCGAGTCCCATCCAGAGCAGATTCATCGCGAAGAAAGGTCGGAGAGAAAACAAAGAAGGCATGGTCGCAGAGCATGGCCAATGGTCATCAGTCATGACAAGAGTGTCAATGGCAGGTGGTTCTTAGGGAGTGGGGTGTTTGATCAATACCGGCGATTCTCGGCGCAGCATGTGCATGCAACAGCTGCTCTGAATAATGCATTATCCTTTGTAGATCAATGCCGGCACATGCACGTCCTTATCAATGCCGTGCATGTTTGGATCATGGCTGTTCGTGCCTGATCAGTTCAGTATGTGTTTTCTAGACTTCTTTATTTTGAGCAAATAGTTCGCAGATGCAAAACGTTCCCGATGACCCCCAGGAAAGCTCCCGTCCGAACCAAGTAGCATATCTAACGGAAACGGGCTGGAACCAAACCATGCCTTTGTTTATTATCCAAACCTAATACACATGTATTCAGTGTGATCAGTGCGGTCCAAAGCCGTGAGTACATATAGCATATAAATTATTTATTGACGTAAAATTTTGTTCAGATTTTGTGCAAGTGAAATGTATCATTTGCCCGATTTTAATGGTGCGATACTGTTCTACTAAGCATTGGCTATGTTAACCGGACGCGGCCATTTTTTTAATAAGCATAATTTGAAATGTAATTAACGAACGCTTGCAATGCACCGCACTGGTTTTGCGTACTATTTCCGCTATACTTGTTTTAAAAGTAGGCAATTGCACAATTAGTTAGTTAGTTCCAAAGACAAATAACCCAGCACGTATACCTGTGGTATATTAGCGGTTTCGAATGGACCTATGCCGTTTTCGAGTGGATCAAAGTATTGGGACATTTCGTAGATACGTGTCGTTTGAGAAACATTTGCCGGCTATGACTGGGCTCGGCTGGGTTCGGCTGAGGTCAGCTGGGCGCCGGTAGGCATGGCACCCAGTCCGAGTCCCACATTTATAGCACCATACTCGGGCGAGCTCTAATCTCACCAACTCGGCACCCTATCAAACGCTCCAGCTTAATTGGAAATATTATCGGAATTTACCCTGAACCAATGGTAGGAGCCTGAGCCGGAGCTGACGTAGAGCACTTCACTTTCAGCGGCTCTGGGAGGGTGGCGCGGCGGTGGCGGGGCAGCGGCGGTGGTGCAGCGGCTGGTGGCATTGTTAGCCACCATTCGGCAGACTCCGGACTCCGGATGGCAGGATCTGGACTCCTGACCCCGGACAGCAGGAGCTGGACGCCTGACCCCGGACGGCAGAGGAGCTGGACTCCTGACCCCGGATGGCAGAGGAGCTGCCTGGGACAGACAGCGGCTGCAGTGGCTGTCTGCCGGGCCGGTTCAGTGACGGCCGCGCGGTGTCCCGACAGATTAGTCTGCTCGCGCTGACGGTCGCCGGCGCGCCGGTCGCCGACATTCAGCGATTCCGCGGCGATCGCGGCGGTCACTGAACGCCGCCGGCTGGAGAGCTGCTGCTGCTGCTGTGTGCCGAGTGGCGCGATATTGGCCAGACGGCGGACGGCAGCCGGGTGATGCAACGGAGGGTACCGGCGACACAGCTGGAGTGTGTCGCTACTGCTGCACCGAGCCCGGAACCACCGGAAACCATCACCACACAGAGGCACCGGCGACACAGAGTGGATGTGTCGCTTACCGCTGCCCGAGTCCGGAACCACCGGGAACCGTCACCACACAGAGGCACCGGCGACACAGAGCTAGAGTGTGTCGCTACCGCTGCACCGAGTCCGGAACCACCGGGAACCATCACCACACAGAGGCACCGGCGACACACAGCTGGAGTGTGTCGCTACCCGCTGCACCGAGTCCGGAACCACCGGGAACCATCACCACACAGAGGCACCGGCGACACGGAGCTGGAGTGTGTCGCTGCCGCTGCACCGAGCCCGGAACCACCGGGAACCATCAGGAACCGCCAGGAACCACCGGTGCGGGTGCTGCGAACCGTCGCAGCGACTCCAGTCATGGCTGACGTATATATTGTTTCCATGAGAGGGATACTGACGAATGTAGCAGCACATCACCCAATCCGTATTGAACAATAGCACAAAACTGGAAATGCGACTTTTGTCTCCTGCCACCTATTGTCTTCTATGGTCAATTTCATGTGCTCCCGCTGTGTGTGGCTCACTTTGGGTGGCGGGTCATACTGTGTGGAAGAATGCATAGCTCTGATGGGGCAACGTTGATGAGCTGGTAGGGAAATAACCACCTTTTGCCACAAAAATGGAGTCATAATTTGAAATCGATCGACGAGACCAAAATATGTTGTAAGCTCATCACATTTTGCATAAAACATTTTTACTCAAAGACATTTCAAGTTAAGGTTGATAAGCGATCCACGCTTTAAACGACCGGTACTTGCAAGCTGCTTGCAAGTATTTTTGGTCCTCATCAAACTGCGGACTTTTTCCGTATTTGTGTGTTTTGCAATGGAATATTTGTTTCGTTCTGCTTGTTGTGATCAAGATTACTTTACTTTGTTGTGATTATATGCCTGTAGATCCGCTATATATAGCAGCTATTCAATGAACCCGTAACCAAATTAGCAGTCAGATGTGCGTCTAATATGGCGGCCTTTTAGTGGTTGTGACACTCAATTTTTGAAAATTTCTTCATTTATTTTCAACATTAGTAGTTTTGTAAATTTGTTTACTTGTTGTAAACAACACTATGCTTTACATAATCATGAAAAAGAATCGTTCATTACCAAAACAAAAGTAATGCAAAAGCTGGAAGTTACATCGAAAGCTCATTGTGCGTTTTCACAACGTCCTAACTGTGCTTAATTTAGTGCCGGCGATTTGTTTCACGGATATTGTCCAGCGTTGAAGAAATTTGAAACACCGGCGGATGGCAAAATTTGAAACATATGGCGCGCTTCAAATAGTGATGGGAAAACGCTGCTCATGAGTTTCGAAAAAAGTATGTGTACCTACTTGCTTTTCATTTTTAAAAATTTACAATATTGAATTGCATTTAAATCTTAAATTTAAATCAAATTAGTGTTAAGCCATAATGGAAGCTAAATAAATTGTTGGTAACAAAAATAAAACGATATTATTTCCCCGTAAAGCTGTGATATGACTAGTATTATCATGTGCTGTTGTTTTGTATCCTTATGTATCTGAATTTCCGGGCGCGCTGATTCGCCATCACCCATCAGACATTATAATGTGTTCGCTTGCTGCACGCAGCCAATATGGCGCCGTCAGCCGCAGCTGCTGCGGCGATTCTGGCCGAGTGGCGACCGAACCGGCCCGCCGTGACATATTTCACCAGTCAGGTCACAGGGAGGCGCCGCAGTCTGCGAGGGGGCAATGGAGGAAAACTGTCATTTGAAATAGCACTTATATGTCTTTGACTGTGTTGTACTTCTATACACTTCTATGTTTTATGTGATTGTTGAAACTCAGCGTGTTTTGTCCTTTATAATTTATCTCTTGGTGTGTCCGTGAGCAATAGCATCGCATAAAAGTGCATATGTCGTCGTCAGGATTCACGAATGAAACGAACACGAACTTCACGACCTGCATAGCCACACATTGCATAGGAAAATATCCTGCGATTCCAGACGATTGAATGCGCTCACCTCATCACTACGAACGTAGACATTGATCCTGGTCTGGCAGCTGACATTGTATTTCATCGCAGGAACCCTGAGTGATAGGCTGTACCGCACAACACATATGATAGGTACGCTGCACCGCCGAACATCACCTGTTTTCTGGTGGTGCTAGCCAGGGTAATGTGCTGGCTATCCAGACACAATGCATCACCACTTCACTTGCCGCCGTGGCTTAGGAAGTTCGCTAGCCACCGATAAATGCAGGATGCTTGCTGTGAATTATACAATTGCCTTTAGCAGACAGAAGCTGCCAGCCATTCGGATTGCTTTTGCTCGTTTTAAATGCAGCGTGTCCATAAGTGCAATACTATGTCTATTGTTAATGGTTAACATATCATTAATTGTACCTACTTTTATATTTTTGCACTATTTAGCCTGCGTGGTGCTGGGGTCTCCAGCCGAACGCGCGGTGCTGGGGGTAAATCCCCCCCCCCCTCTCGTATCTTCCGAACCATTGCTGGCCACAGCCAGACGCGCAAGGCGGTGATCGAACTTCGAAGGCTATCAATCGGACAAATCTAATGCATATCCAAAATTATTTAAATAAGGTCACATGTCAGGTGAAAGGTCACAATTAAGATATTTACGTTTTTGGGCCATACTTTCCACCCAAAGCCTTAGATTGAGACTATTATCGCACACAGCGCTCTGAATGGCATACTGTATCTCATGATCTCCCGCATTAAGTAAAATTAAAATTGTAAGCAAAGGTCAAGGTCAAGATCAGGTCACAAAAGGTCACTGTTGGCAAGAGGTCAACGAAAATCATGCAACACATATTTTAGGGGTTATTTTACACGTATTATTTGATAGTAGTAGCCATTTCTACAACCTGACACCATCACAGGCTATGGTCAGGTCATTTAAGGTTAAGATTTGGAATTGATAATATAAATAAACAATGAATGTTTTTAGACCAGTTTGGCCTCAGAAACACAGCGATGACATTTATTTGTATGTATCTGGTCCATAAAAACATATCACAAAATGACGTCACAATACCTGTAAGTTTAGGAAACCATTTGTCAGTCAAAAACAAAGATATTGCCTCGAATTTTGTTATGGTATCGTCAATGCTTAGTACTCTCATATAAATTCCTTTTTTAATATCTTGAAAAATTTATATTTGTAGACAGTGTTTTTTTATTATTTTTAGGGATCACCCCCCCTAAAAATAGATAATCCGTGATAGCCATTTTGAAGACAACTTAATTTCCTAGCTCTCTCTAAATTATTTGTATTTAAATTTTGCCTTATTATTCGATTTGCCGCGATTTTGCAAACGTTTATCTTTTTTACCGAAAATGGCATGACAAGGCGTCATTAAAACTTTATTATCTCCCAAATCACTACATCATTTTCAATGAAGTTTCGTGAGAAGCCGTATCATTGATGTAAAATTAGGTACTGAAAACTTTGTGCCTCTATCTGTCATTGTTTTCAAGTTATTGAGAAGATCCGATAGGGGGTAAAATCTCCCCTCCCCCAGCACCGCGCGGTTTAACCCGCGCGGCATAGGGGGGTAAATATTACCCCCCTCCCGTATTTCCGCAATAACTTGAAAACGGTAACAGATAACGACGTCAAGTTTTAGTACCTTATCCAGCATCCAATTTGAACGTCTTCCTAAAAAAATATTCAAAACAAGTTCAGGAAACTTTGGAAGATAATGACGTTTTGTGACGTCATGTATGCATTTTTTGGGTTGAATAACGATAAATGTTGATGCATCGTAGGAAAACCAAGCTTTAAAAGCAAATCGCAAACGCAAAAACTATTAAGAAAGGAAGTTTAATTCTCTACAAAGATGGCTATTTCGGATTTCAATTTTTTTGTTTTTTGACCCCAAAAATCCAAAAAAAACTGATTTTTTTTCAGAAATTTTAAAAAAAAATGAAAATTTCCCAAGGTATCTTAAAAACCGGAATACATATATGAGAACCAAGTGTAATGGAATACCAGATCAATTTCAAAGTAATAGCTGATTTTCAGTGACTGATCTCTCCAAGCATAAAAAAGGGTAATGACGTCATTTTTTCAAAATACGATTTTTTGGATTTTTTTGACCTCATACAGATATATTTAAATGTCGTTTTGTGTTATGAACAAATAACCTAGAAACATGCATTTGTTCTATTCAGATTAGTCAGTTTTCAGTTTTGACCTTAGATTGACCTGATCTTGACCTTTGACGGGGTCAAGTTGAAAAATGATGTTTCATCGATTCTTACGTGAAAAATAACCCCTAAAACAGTTCACAAGGCTTGCTTTGACCTCATTGTGACAGTGACCTTTTGTGACCTGACCTTACCTTTGACATTGCATGCAATTTACTTTTACTTAATGCAATAGAATGTAGTTACACCATTGAGAGTATGTGCAATTGCCAGTCTTAATCAAAGATTTTTAATTGAAAGTTATGAACCCATTAACTTCAATTAACTCGAATTTTCAATGACCTGACCGTGACTTCATTTGACCTAATTAAGAAAATTGCGGTATGCATTCGATTTTTTCAATGAGAGCTTTTCGATCGCCGCCTTTGCGCGTTCTCGTGCGGTTATTGGTTCGGAAGATAAGAGGGGGGTAATATATTACCCCCTACGCCGCGGCGTTCGGCTAGAGACCCTACGCCGCGCGGGTTTAAACCCGTCCTATGCCAGCAATGTCAGTGTCATCTTCATACACAACATATGTTGTTCATTACGTTAAAAATAGCGATGAGGTCAATATTGGAGACATTGATGCTGACAAAAAAAGTGCAAGACGTTACTGTTCTATCCCAGCCGACCAGCGACACATCCATGGAACACAACGGCGGCCATTTCCGTTTGTGGTTCCGATCGACAATGTCAGCGATAAGAACTCGGTTGTATTCGGCGGTGGCATTCATAGCTGCGGAAAACTTTCCTGCATTGTGTGGTGTCTTAAGCTATTTGCTATGATGAGATCGATTGGAAATCGTTGGCGGTGCTTACTAGCATAATGAAACTGTTGCAATGTTTTTCTAGCCGTATTCTATCAACCGAATGCGCAATTCCTGATCACGATACAATTTAGAATCGAGAGCCTTACGTTCCGCAAAGCCTCAGCACGGCCCTCTCCGACCATTGACCTAAGCTTATTTTGCCTGATTTGACCTAAGCCGCTGCCACCGACACAGGTCATCCCAGCAAACAAGAACAACAACAACAAGAACAACAAGAACAACAACAAGAACAACACAAGTCGGGACGCGGACCCTTATCGACTCAAACGATAGCGCAGGGCAGGAAGGAGTCAGGCAGACAGGCGCGCTTACCGACTGGCCTGTGGGCAGGACTCCCTCAAGTGATGTACACTGTATAAACACGTACAGTCGGTCTATTATGTATCTTCCCTTTTTTAGTTTCTAAAACTCATCTTATTTAATTCCTGTGAACATGAAGGACTGATTTAAGGGAACATGTGGTACCTACCCAGTTAGGCACCACATGGTCCCATGTATCAGTCCTTCATGTACACAGAAGTGGAATTAGATGAATTATAGAAACTAAAAAGGGGAAGATACATAATAGACCGACTGTATATCCGATAAGTTGGAAGCTCTAATGACAGAGAGATGGCGAGAAATACTAGAATACATTGACATTATCGCGCAGTGCACCCAATCTCATCACATATTTCGTTATAGCAGCGGCCATTAGCCCGGAGCCAAGGGCGCCGCCGCACCGGCTTCCGAAAGTTGGGGGGACAGAGGCATTCTGAAGTCGATTCTTTTCATGCAACGCCCATAGGCGTAATGTTAAAATTCGAAAATGTTGGCGGGGGACATATCCTCTCGTTCAAGGGCGCCGGAACCTTCCGAAAGTTGGGGGGCCGGAAGAATTCTGATGTCGGTTCTTTCCATGAATTGTATAGGCGTTGTATAGGCCTATAGGCGTAATGTTAAAATCTGAAAATGTTGGGGGCGGCTGCTCCCCCCTCTCCTGCCCCCCGGTGCCGGCGTCCTTGCCCCCGTCCCCCTTGTGGCGGAGCCCCTGCCCGCAGCTCATTCAATTCTGAGGTAAATAATAAATAAAAATAGGCAAAAATAAACAAATAAAATGAGGTAAAAATCAAGAACGGATTGGATCAACCCATTGGACTTAATCAATTGAATTAAAATTGCATCGGAGCAAAGATTCATGCAACGCTCATAGGCGTATATGAATAATATAATGGATTTGAACTAGACTGGATTTCAACTTCCAGAACCAATGTTTGAAAGGATTCGAATTTTGAATATCTATGTAGTGCATTACATACATACCAGACATGTGCCTGGATCCGGGATCCAGCTGAGATCCGGATATCTGTGTCCTGTGTCCCGGGATCCACATGGGACACCAGAATAAGGTACACAATAAGCCGTCGGATCCACAAATATTATAGATCCTGATATATGTTATGCCTAGGGATCAATTGGGGTCCCAGATTCAGCTTTGGGATCAAAACACGATTATGACGTTTATTTCTCACAAACAGTGCTCAATTTCATAAAAAGTGAAGTTTTAAATTTTGGGCTGATGACGTCATATAAAGGAATATCGGGAATAGAGAAAACATTCACGCTGCCATATGCACGGCTAATGTATGGCCAAATGTAAAACATATGAGGAAGTAATCAAGTAACCTTATGCTCATGATATGAAAAATGTTTCCCAAATCTATTTATTAGCAAAATTATATTGATATTTCGAAACTGGATCGTCATCAGAATAGTCAGGACAAATACAAACGAGGACAAAAATTGCATTTTGTCCTTTTTTGTCCTCGTTTGTATTTGTCCTGACTATTCTGATGACGATCCAGTATCGAAATATCAATATAATTTTGCTAATAAAATAGATTCTGGGAAACATGTTCATATCATGAGCATAAGGGTATTTTTATTTCTTTCTTCATATACTTAATCATGGCGCTCAAATACGCCATCGCGACCATTCAAAATGTAAAACAAGTCGATTTTCATCAACAATTTAGTAATGACGACGTCATCGGATCAGGTCCCGTTCAAATACACTGGGGACTGGGATGTTACAGATGTTAAAACCAAACTCAAAAAATATCTTGTGATTCGACCTCGGAGGTTGTTTTAACTCTATTATTAATACATAATTGCAATGACTAGCACGGAAACTGGCTATTTCTCAACTCATAAGTAAATGTTAAGTGGCAGTGTCCTTTAAACGGTTGCACCAGCTGTCCCAAATTTCAGGTACATGCATCTGACCAAGCGGAGTGCCCTTTTACTAGCAAAAAATAGATGTGGGCAAACTGCACCCGTCGGGGGGGAGGAAATCACAAGCAATGCAAAGGGACGACAACGTACCTATTATAAAAGTATCATGAGCATAATCGTGCTATATGTTACGCTTTTAAACACAAGGTAATGCAACACCACTACATGGCCTCTAGTTTAAAAACGCGCTAGAAAAGGAGAAGAAGCGAAGCTTTTCTGAGTTTCGAAAATTTCCTCTGGAGCATCGCGCTCAGAAAAGTACTGGCCAATGTGCTTGCAAAACAAGGAATTCAAGCTCTCCTGTGGGGGAGAACCCCACCTGCAATTCAAAAGAACGACAAACGTATATGTAAAAGGTATTAATAGATAATGTCATTTAATCCATGCACATAGCAGGGCGCAAAACTAAAAAATGAAAAATCCGAAATTGCCAAAAGTTTTCTCGCATGATTTCAATTTAACTTCTTACAAGTTATATCACGTTCGTTTCTTTCTCCCCCTTTTGGTTCCCTTCCAATACAGTTTGTTTACGAGCTACAGACGATCAAAGATGGCCTTACATGACCTTTAAATATATGCCCGAGGCTATTGTTAGCTCCGATGACCGTTGATCTGAAAAAATAAGGCTGTCACAGCTGGCCTAAGCACCCCAGGTTACCATAACAAACTTTTTTTTCAGAATTTGCAAAAATATTAAGGTGTTAAATTTAATTATTTGTGTCGATTTGTCGTCGATTTGTCTTTGTCAAGGTCAAAAATCGATAGGTGCAAAACTGCATCCGTCGGGGGACAAAAAAATGCAATTCAAAGGAATGACAACATATATGTAAAAGGTATTATGAGCGTGATTGTGCTAAACTGTAAGCTCTTGAAATACAAAATAATGCGATCAGCATTAATGGCCTCAAGTTTAAAACCGTTGAAAAGAAGAATATCAAATATATCTTAATTTTGAAAATTTCCAACTGGTGGCATCGCTCAGAAAAGTACTGGACCAATGTGTTGCAAAACAGGAATTTCAATCTTCTAGCGTTTAAACGGTTGGCACCAGCTGTCCGCAAATTTTACAGGGTACATGCATCTTGACCAAGGTGGAAGTGCCTCTTTGTTCAGGTGAAAAATCGATGGGTGCAAAACTTGCACCCAGTCGGGGAGGAAAAAATCGCCTGAAATTGCAAAGGAAGGCAACGTACCATATATGTAATCTGTAAAAGCATGTAAAAGGTATCATGAGCGTTGATCGTGCTAGATTGTACGCTTTTGAAACCTTAAGTTAATGCGATCAGCATTATTGGCCTTCTAGTTTAAAAGCGCATAAAATAATAAAAGCGAATTTATTTTCTGAGTTTCGAAAATTTCCACTGTGGCATCGCTCAGAAACTACTGACCAATGCCCAATGTGTTGCAAAACAGGAAATTAAAATCTCGAGCTGATTCAAACGGTTGGCACCAGTTGTCCCTAAATTTTGCAGGGTTCATGCATCTGAGTTCTGACCCAAGTGACCGAAGTGCCCTTTTGCCCAGGTTAAAAATTCGATGGGTGCAAAAACTGCACCCGTCGGGGGTAGAAAAATCACCTGAGCAATGCAAATGATCGACAACGTATATCTATCGACAACGTATGCCCAGCTCTCTCCAAACCAGCTTTGGGTTCGGGATGTCGTCGCTGCTCGTTTAGAGGCGGGGTGTGATGACGGTTACCCTCGTGTAGTCACACCCAAGCACTAGCGGATCCAGAGGGGGCGGCAGGGGCCTTAGCCCCCCCCCCAATATCGCCTGAAGTTGGCGAAATTTGACATATTTGCCGATGTAGAGGGAAATCTAATAAACTTTTACTAAGGTATATTTGTATTAAACCGTTCAAAAAGATACAAGGAGGCCAAATCCGATGAGTTTGTCAAACTTGATGAAAATTTACTAAATTTAGCCCCCCATTCCCACGTTCTGGATCCGCCAGTGCACCCAAGGAGGCTCCTCAGCTGGTACTAAGACTTAAACGTATAGCTCGGCCCCTGAAGCAGACCGTGTCACGGCAGAGCACCTTCTGTACGGCTCATCACCCGAACTGTTTGCGGCAATTACCCGTCTCCTCACAGCTTGTTTTGCCAACTTAACTGTCCCCGTTATATCCTTTTCAAGTAGTGTGGTTAGGCCTCTCCTTAAGAAATCTGGTCTTGACACGAATGAGTTGGACAATTATAGACTCATCTCGTTAGCATCAACTTCGTCAAAGCTTCTAGAGATTGTCATTTTAGATGAACTTGAAAGATAATTTGTTCCACTCTATTTGCAATTTGGATTTGTTCAGCGACGTGGGACGACTGATGCCTCTCTTTTGGTCGTCGAAACTGCTCAGTGGCACTTAACCTGTTTTCGCTGCCAACTTAGATGCTAGGAAATGCTTTGATGGCATTTGACATGATAGCCCTTTCTTCCGCTTGATTGAATTACTCAGCACCCGTGCGTTGCGTGGTGCTTGCTTTTATTTTGATACTGTAAGCTGACCGCCCTAGTTGATTTTGCGGGGCATCGCTCCGAAAGCTTTCGCATTAACCTTATTCCCTGCGGGCGGCCAGAATTACGTTAACCTGCGGGGGGGCAGATTCCGCCCCCCCCCCCACAGATCTCGAGAACCGCTCGGCCGATTTCGATGGGACGAACACCATTCGATTCTTCGTGACGAAATCTTTCTTTTAAGACCCCGAAATTGCTTTTTTGCTCAAAAATGGGGGCAAGTGGGCAAAAAATACGAAAATTTTGAGTGTTTTTCGAACGGTCATTGTGGCCATGTGATTCGACCGATTTGCACGCAAAAAAAACGTTTTTGAGCTTCCAATGTCATGTTCTTCAATGTGTGAAAGGGACAAGTACAAAAATGAAAAGTAATAGGCGCACTCAGGGATAAAAATGGGGAGAACTTTGGATGAAAAATATGTGCTTTTTCTTAGTGTTTGGGACGTGGGAACGTCACATGTGGGCTTAATTGCTGTAATTTGTTAAATGTAACAAGCTGTGCATAGGCGGATTCAGGTAAACAACGTGGGGGGCACCATGTGCGGAATGCCTTATCATCTTGCTTATTTGAAGTTGGGCCTAAATTGACTATGTATGTATGTATGTGTAGTGTCCTGTATTTACTTCTAGGACACCGAAACAAAACAAGTACAGTCAACGTTACTTCACGGCTTAACACTAGTGTGGGGTTCCGCCATCACCACGCTCCAGCCCACCTGCCACGCCCGTCTCTCGACCCGAACAGTCCAACCGCCCCGGGGACACGCCAGGTCAACTGGCCCAGGTCACGTGCTCTAGTGGATGACCTGAACCGTAACTATCGGCGGCTGCCACTAGATGGCACTAGTGGCACCGTGATACTCTACAGTATGTAATGTATGTAATAAATGTATGTAAAATGAGAATATCGCCTCCCATGTTATGTACCTGTGTTCGCCTCTGCCCCAAAATATGTATAATCCAATTATGTATGATGTATAAAGCATCGACTCAGTTTCTGACGCTTGTATTCCACCGCAAACTACGAAGGAAGTATTCGCCGCCACACCCGCATTCGGAACGAAACCTTCCCAAAAAACATGGACCGCTGGCAGCCGCCTCTCGGGCCGTTTTTTTTCAAAATTTAACAAACACTTCGTTCATTGCCATATTTAGAAAAGTCCCGAAATTTTCAAGACGATAGAACGTAACGGTTCAGAAGCGGCGGCGAAAAAACTATTTCGAGGGCGCAGAATCTGCCCCCCGTCAGGAATTAGCGGTTAATCTTGGTAGCCAGACAATGCGGCAATTCTCTCCCCAGCGTTGGCAAAACGTATTTTTTCGACCGCTGAAAACAGCTTCTTGATCAGAGCGTCGTGCGCCGAGCTTCCTCGCTACATGTTCCAAGCAGTCTGCTATGCAGACGACTTAATGCTCATCTCCACTAATGCCAAAAATATCAGTCATCTCCTGTGTATTATGTATTATTGAAGAGTTCGGGGAATGTTGGAGGCTAGAGTTTACCCATCCTGACAAATCAAAGACTAAGAGCCATTGCCTCGTCTTTGGAGCGGAATTGTTAGCTGAGCTCCCTATTTGGCAGCTATCATGAGAGCAGCTCACTGTGCGTGCTGAAACAGAACACCTTGGTGTGGCTGTCAGTTCAGATTTGTGTGGTACCCCTCACGTACACCAACGTGCCAGGCGTGCGCGTGGAGCTTTTTATGGCTTAACCCCTGAGGGAATTCTGAGTAAATACTTGTCAGCCTTACTTAAAGCTTTCCTTTGGCGCACTATCGTGGTCCCAGCCCTTATATCTGGATGTGTAGGCCCGCCTTTGCGGCCCGCCGATGTCGATGAGCTCGGAACCTTCCAATCACGTCACATAAAAGCAACCCTCGGGCTTCCGCCGTTTGCGCATCATTCTGCTTTGATGACCGCCCTTAACGTGCCGAGGGTACAGGAGATACTCAGAAGTTTCATTCTGCGTGGTTTGGCCCATTTGTTTCACTCCGAGCACCGACTCAGGCAAATCATGATTCGTGGCCTTGCTGTGCTCGCCACCACACCCTTCGGAGCTGGAGGTTCTTGCCTTGGCCTACAGCTCAACCAACCTTGGAATTAACACTTTATAAAAATCACAATGGATGCATCATCCGGAGCATTCGATGTGGATCGTAATCGAGAGCCTACCGTAATCTGGACTGGAACTTTGGATACCATGCCGCGCGATTCTCAACCCTGATTGACTAACGCAACTGCTGTCCCAATCTTATACTTCCGTCACACATAACGATATCACACTCGTCACATGACCTTCTGCCACACTTGCCACAGTGGGGGGTCACAGGGACACTCCATGAGGCAGCTATACCAATTACAATTATGAGGAGCCTACAGAGCATACATATCAAGAACATCACAAATGTGTGTCACTATCAAAATGATCATGATACGTGACTACAAACATTTGTGATGCTATTGAGATGAATGTCATTGCTGTCATGCCTAGCTCACGTGAATGATCGGGAAATAAGTAATATTTATCGCGGAATGCAAGGTGAGCTCAGTCGTTCTGACACATCTGCCAGAATAGATCAGTTAATCTGGATTAGGTAATCTGTGTGCCTATCTTGTAAAGAGAATTACACATCATCCATTAACGGTAGGCTCTTCAGAGAGAATGTCTTCAGCCATCAATTGTTGAGCCGAGCAGGTGAAGTTGCCACATCAGTATATATGTAGGACAATGCTTTATTTCTGCCGATATATTGATTGAGCTGTAGGTTGTTACATATGCGAAGTTAGGACGGTCCTCGCGTGCCTGATGCTCTTGTCGCCAGGTTGTAGGCTGGTACGAGTCAGCAGCATATGACACACGATATCATCCGATCTTTGCTGAGTTAATGTAGCTCGGTAGTGAAACATATACGCACATCTGGACCATAACCACTAGACAGTAAAGAGTAGAATCTGATCAATGAGAGTAAATACGTATCCTTGATGACAGCACTCTGGCACCGAAGGCTGCAAGTCATTGTCACACACGCACATATTAGTATGACTAGTCACGAGGACTCTAGGTCGGTAGAGCGGGACGGATCTTCTGTGCGGTATTCGAGGTGTACAGGTTGCAGCGCCTTCTAGTTTTACAAGGAACACGAGTATTCGGAGACAGGGAGGAACCTGCAATAAAGTGAAGGACACGCTGCATCCGTAATAGGGGTTCTTGGGTACTATCGATGTTGTCTGCCCCATAAGTATATAGTTTTTTCAGAAAAGTTTCCCAAATACGTGGGGATTCTAACACTCAGCAATACAGATATACACGCTCGGGGAACGACGCAACACAAAAAGTCGCTGTGTTCGCCAGCACTGCCACCTATATAGCGGGAGGACGTGCGGTTCAACTCTACATCCGTGCTACTATTAACGGCCTTCGGCCCTACCTGTCGGTCAGCAGCAGTGGAAGCTGCCCCCCTTTGTAAGTCTGGCCACGTCATCGGGAGGTCCGCTAACAGTCTCCGCTGCTGTCGACAAAGGACCTGTGGCATAACATTGGGCTGTAAGAATCTTGCGAAATTTTGTCATGCTCTAGCCACCACGCTGTGAACCGTTGCCCCCATCTCTGATGTTCCAGCGACTCTTCAATAATAGAGTGAAAACATACACCGAAGTAGTGGACTGCGAGATAACTTTGGGTGCACAAGGGCAGGGGCCGGAGAACACACTCAAACTCCGTCATGCATAGCCTAAAGAACTGGCTGAGAGAGAAGACGGCAACATTGCGGTGTATAGGTGCATGAAGAAGCCGGTACGGGTTACTCGCAGACCGTGGAGCTCCGGTGCTTGCACTCTAAAGCAGCATGTTTTCAAGTGTTCGAAAAAAATTGCTTTTTACTCTATCGCGTGAGGAGCTAGAGAATCCAGCGAGTTATTAAGTCGGGCAGTAATATAAAAGCCCCTATACCTCTGGCGGCCGGCCTAAGTGCTTTAGACACAACGTCGGAAAAAAGTTTTTTTCGCCCCACTGCAATCACTGACCGTAAACTCTACGATCTTTAGAACTTCGGACTTTTTCCTAAATTATTTGCATCGATTTTGCGCGGTTGCTATAATTATTGATAAAAACAATCGGTCTCGTACCCACCCCCAGGTCTGAGGCGGTTCTCTCAGGGTCATAGACTTTGGAGGTTTCGTACGGCAATGCGGGTGGGGCGCCTAGCTTCTTCGTGAGTCTTTTGCGGCTGGAAGATAACTAAAGACGCATGAAAGATCTATTCTGGAGCGCTCTCTTACCATTCAGACCAAATGCGTATTAATATCTTATTTTGGGGCAGATGGCGGATAAACACAGGTAATAACATGTGAGCGATAATCATACTTCATGCCATACATTTGACTATACTAATACCTAACGAATGAGATTTCAAGTTCCATCACTCGATTGACCGATTCAAACAGAATACGTGCCTCATTTGGTCACGGTAGGAAGCCTGCCGCGTGTAGGCTTTATTCATCTTCCATCTTTGTTCATGGAATGCTGATGTCTGTTACCAATGGCGTAAGTGCTCTTTGTCTCCATGGTGAAAGTCGTTTGGGTGTCAGACTGCATCTCGTCGGGTTAGAAGAAATAATCCACAATGCAAAGAGACGTACAACTTATATGGTTAAAGGTATTATTGTAGCGTTATTCGTGCTTATAAATTTCTGATGAATGCTTTCTCCTAACTAATTTTAGAAACCACAGTTTTCCTTTTTGGATAGCATTATGCAATGAAGTGCTTCTTCCCTTCTATGAACAATGCATTGTGTATCCCATACCCTTCATCATATGTTTACTCCATCTAAAGGGGACATTAAATATGGCGCCCAGCAGAAATCCCTTGTGTTCATTTCCTACCGTATCGCGGACGGTCCAGATCTATATGCTTTGTTACTGATCTAGCTAATTCTTGTATTCGGTAAATATCTCTGCCCTTTCTAGCTTGTCCTTTCTGAAATATCGTCTGTATCGTGCGGTGGTCGGCGTGAAGCTGTGTTTTATCATGATCGTTACTGACCAATTAGTCGGCCATCGGTCGTCCTCTTCCGCTCTTTGTCTCGACCTGCACTGTCAAGATACTAACGCTGGTCATTGGCCTGCAACTGATCGCAGATCTCGGCAAGCCGTCTCTCCTCCGCTCTGTCGGACGTTGCAACTGTCATAGATAACCGCTGCAGCCTGCTAACTGACCATGACCCGGCTCAGCCGTCCCCTCCCCGCCTCTTGTCCCCTGAAGCCTGCCACTGTCAGATAACGCTGCAGCTGCAACTGTACCGGACCCGTGCCATCTGCCTGTCCTCCCCGCTTCTGTCCGTGACCTTCATTCTGTCAAGACTAGCTGCTTGGCAGCCTGCATTACTGATCCGGAACGCGACAGCTTACCTCTCCCTGCTTCTTGTTCCGGACTGTGCTTTACTGTCAAGACAGCGGCTGCTAGCCTGCATACTGACCGGACTCGTACAGCCCACTTCTTCCCCGCTCTGTCCGGAACTGCACGTCAATGACAACGTCTTCTGCAGCCTGCAACTGAACCGACCTCGGCAGCCGGTCTCTACTCTCCTCTGTCCCGACCCTGCACTGTCAGACAACTGCTGCCAGCCTGCAATCTGAACCGGACCCGACAGACACCTCTCCCCGCTCTTGTCCCGGACTTGCACTGAATCAAGAAGCGCTGCAGCCCTGCAGACTGAACACGCACCCGACAGCCACCTCTCCCCGCTCTGTCCGAACTGCACTGTCAAGACAACGGGCAGCCTGCACTGACGATTCCCGGCAGCCGTCTCTCCCCGCTCTGTCCGGACCTGCACTGTCAAGACAACGCTGCAGCCTGCAACTGACCGGACCCGGCAGCCGTCTCTACTCTCTCTGTCCGGAGCCAAAGCAAAAGTGTTAACCCTATTTTCTAGCCAACTTCTCACACCTTTAGCAGGAAATAGGCCAGCCCGTTGTAGGATGTGACAAAGCATACTAAAAACGGTGCTGGTCCGCACGATAACTGGATCTTAGGAGGACCTTTACATGACCTCCAGAAATAGTGCTGCAGATGTTCAGCATTGTGCGAGCAGCTGAAAACATAGAGATACAACGCTGAGTTACTGTCACCAATCGGACAGCACATTGATCGGCTCGGCACGCACGCACGCACGCACGCACGCACGCACGCACGCACGCACGCACGCAACGCACGCACGCACGCACACGCAACGGCACACGCCACAACGCACACACGCACACGCACACGCACCGCACACGCACACGCACACGCAACACGCTACATCGCTACTACCACACTGACACTCGCACATCGCAACATCTACACTTCTATCACCTACTTCGCTCACTCGTGCCAAAGGGCGGCTCTGATATCTACACCAAAATAATAGCTACATTTATCCAAGACTTATGTCTCTATGTGTGTTATTGGTTGGCTTCAGTATATTGCTTGGTTATGCTAGCATACAAGGTGTGGATTATCCATATATAAAAAAAATAGTGGGGTGCTAGTGCTTATCGCGTAAAGTGGGGCCCACTTTTATGCTCATTGTGGGGTCATCATAAAGTTCCATGTTCACTGGCGGATCTAGAAGGGTCGCCTGTGTTTTTGGGGGGAGGGCAGCACCCCAAAACAAGTTTCACAAATGCTAAGAACTCGTCAGATGTTTCTCCCTTATTTTTATATATTTCTGAGAGAGCCCTTGACAGACCTAAGAGTGCCCTTGCCGGGTGTGAGAGACCTGGGGGCCTGTCAGGCCTGAGAGAGCACTTAGGTACTAGTGATGTCATTTTCCAAAAAAATGCTGACCAATACCAATCCAATACCGAACAGGATGCATTTTGGTTGACCAAATACTGACCGATTTCGATTGAAGCCAAAAATGTCCCAAATTTGACCGATTTTGAAATTGTAGGTGGCTGAGGTGTATGTAATATGTGTATTGTATAATGCATACAATACTTATTTTAAAGGAGCTCACTTGCTCTTGTGAGCATTATCTGCTACCTTGATATGATAATGAAGTGTTCTATTTAGTATCTATATTAATTTATTGAATTTCGAGCAAATTAAGCATCAATTTGCTGGATATCAATAAGAATGCGTAAAATGTGACGACAAAATTAATTGTTTAACATTAGGCCAACCGAAAAGCGTCCTAAAAAATATTAGCCTGACCGACCGATTACCAAATCGGTCACACAATTTTTCGGTTACCCAAATTTGGGTAACCGATTGACACCACTAGCACTTACCAGACCTGAGAGCCCACAGGCCTGAGATCCCGGATCAGGAAGCATCTAAAGTAGGTACGTACATCTTTCTAAGAAGGATTCCAGGAAGCCGACTATCGTCCTTCGGTAGTGCACGGGAAAAGGCACGGTGTGAACGGCCAACGGAGCGGAGTGTGAACCAACGGAGCCAACGGAGCGCTCTGCAGGCGTGCAGGTGAAAAATTGCCACCCCATCACATTCAATTCAATTTCAATTTCAGCCTGACACCCTGCAGCAGCGATACGCAGGTCAAATGTCGCTATGATCGAACCGCCAGCATACGGCGTTATTGGATACAGAAACGAACGGCTACACTGCGCGCCTCCTGCAGAGACGTATGTACCTAATAACGGCGCCGGTGATGCGGCCACTGGTATATTGCCCGCCAGTGATTGGACAGCAGTAAACGAGTGGCCCAATAACTCCTTCACTCAGTCAGCTCCGGTAAAATTGACCGACTGGCTAGCACATGTCAGTACATTGATCGAGAGTTAGCTATTAATAGGAAGTTAGGATTATTGAGTCAGATAGTTTAGTTCGACTATTATCAAACTGTATCAGGGGTGGATCCAGGATTTTTTCAAAGGGGGGATTTGGGCAGGGCATAGGGGCGCATTTTTCGGGGAAAGGGGCGCACTTTTCGGAGAGCGGGGGACATTTTTCCGGGAAGTTGGGGCGCCGTATCTTCAAATATGAGGGGCGGTTCTTTGATTTTTCGATGGGGCTGCATTTTCGCCGTCATAGGCCCTAGGCCGACGACCTACAGGGGCGACAAATGTTAATTAATAACAACACAAAGCCTCTACCTATTTATCTTAGCACTGTTTTGAGAAAATGTAAGACATTGTAATACCTAATAATAAAAAATAACCTTAGTGCCATAATGCCGGAAAAAGCCAAAGTAAAATTAGGAAGCTTCCGGGTTGCGCCTTATCAGCCATAAAATATCATGTTCCATTTTTGTCACCAGTTAGCAAGAACATAAATATTCAAATATCCAGTAACCTGCATTCGGCACACATGTATTTCCAAGATTGTAGAAATCAAAATAGGCTTAATCAAAATAATAAATATGTGATTTGTACTCTTATACCTAATACCAGTTTTAGGCTGGTACGCATACTCATGGTACGCAAGCATGCATTTATCAAATAACTCATCAAGGGGATTCTTACATGAGAACACTTTCCATTCTGTGGGTTCAGTTGCTGCTATACGAGAGACGGTATAGGGACCCCACCTTAGAGGGGCCCTGCATTTCATAATAGGTAAAGGGGACAGGCCACTGTGTTCCCCTTGTGTGCGCCTCTGGTATAATGAGGCAAACTTCGTGTCTTATTTAACCCTCGCCCTGGTGGGGGTTTATTTTGGCCCCCGAATGTTTTTCCAGAAGAGCGGGAAAACGGCGATGCTCAGTGCCGCCAAATTTGTTATAGCTGTTTGAACATCAATTGCCCGAACTTTGTCAAAAATTTGATTTCAAGTCATTTCAGTTCAGATCACCAGGTCACGTCAAGTGACCTTACCTTCCAAAATGTTTGTGATCGTGCCAAAGCCACCGTTTTTGTCCGACAGATTTGAAACTCGCAGGATTTCATAAGATCATAAGTACCTACCTAAATTTGGTGTAGGTATGTCGGATTTTTTGCATCGGTGACCAAAGGTCAGGTAAATTTCCTGACCTTCCCATTATAGATGAACAGGAAAATAAACAAATGCTTCCTATTCAAAGAATATGAATTGGATCAGGCTAGTTATTTTAAAATCTTGTTATTTTAGCTCATTCTGGATGACCAGGATGCAATTGTTGCTCAGTGATCTCTACAAGGTCATCTGAGATCATCTGAGAATGATATTATCAGCAATGATTTGATAATAACTCTTGATAAGATAAAAATAGAGACGAGCGGATGACACCTTTGTGTTCTTCTCGTCTGCCCGCGTCACTCCATATGCAACATCACCTATTTGGGTCACCAAATGACCTTGACCTGAGGTCAAATTTTTAAAGTTGATCTTACCAGGTCACCATGTATATGTTTCAAAGCAACTAGACGAGACAATCACAATGATGTTAAAATAATTGCTTGTATCATTTTTAGATAAAACTTCAGGAAAATAAATTATACAAAAAATTGCATTTTTTCCTTTGATGACCCCTGGAGCCTAAACTATTGATCTGAGCTCAATTTTGAGGACGTCTAGTACGATCGCATTTTTATGAGCTTTCCAAATTTTTTCGTTTGTTCCTAGCTATCATAGTTCACAGATATTGGAGGTTGTTCGAAGCGAAGTCCATAAACTGTGAAATTGACCTTTGATGACCTCTGGCGACCTCAATATAGACCTGAGCTAAAAACGCTCCTTGAAACTTCGAATGATCATGACGAGAGCTTTCGAACGTTTTTTCGGCGTCTCTGTATTTCTTTAAGTTTTCAAGTTAGACGGGGAATCATTTTGACCCCCACCATGGCGAAGTTGTCTGGGAGGCCCACCAGGGCGCGGGCTAATATATTTATATTTTATCCTTAGAGCTTCAGTCCGTTACACATTTTTGTGCTAACTTTGCTTTCAATATTTTCGTGGTGGGCCCCTTCGGACGAAAACAAACAAATTAAAAGTTTTACTCTTGATTAGAAAAAATACATACGAATTTGAACTTTCTTTAAAAAATGGACAGGGGGCCCCACGGCCACCGGGCCACCTCATTGGGGTCTAAGGAGCCCGCATTTTGTAGGGGGGCTTGGACCTGTTTGCGCCTTGCGTGTGCCTCTGGGCCCTTCAGATTGAAATATAAAATATAAAACCTGATTTATTAATACAACAAAACAGGGGCCACACCTCGGAGGGGCCCACAGGCCGCCTCAGAGTAGGTTCGTAGCCAAGGAGGGGGCGTCCCCCCCCCTGGAGGATAGGGGTCCCTCTTCGGTGCGCGCAGCGCGTAAAAAAGAGTCGACGAGACCGTGAAGCGCGGTACCATGGGCTCTATCAAGAGTTTGGAGACCACGCGAAGCATGATCTTCAGAGAGTTCAGAACACTCCAGAAGCCCTTAAGGGCAACCAGGACCCTCTCTGAAAGACCAAAAGGTCCCATGGACGTTCAAAAGGCCCCTGTTTAGGTCAGAGGGGCCACTGGTTAGACTGTAAGGGCCCCTGGGGGCTGGACGAGTCAGAACAGGGGCGGATCCAGGGGGGCCACGGGGCCATGGCCCCCCCAAAGGGCCTGAGACTAGATTTTGCCCCCCCCCCAAAAGGTCGGGACCAAATTGAAAAATTTATCGTTAAAAATTGCATTTGCACAGTAAAAATCAGCTTTTCACCAGTCAAAAACCGGAAAATTCGCGCCGCTTCGCGGCATGACACCAAGTTTTGGCAATGCCTATACAATTCTTTCAGTTTTAGGGGTTGAGAAACCAAAAATTTGGGAAATCCGAGTTGGCTTTCCTATTTAAAATTTGATTTCGATCTTTGTCGCTTTCTGTTAGCCAATTTGCTGCAAAAACTATTTTTCTACAATTTTTTACAATATAGATTACCGTCTTTCCACCAACTATAATCGTCACTAAAATGTTATTTTTTCCCAAATCGACAAAACAATTTTCAGTGAAATTTTGCCAGCATACGTATAATTGTTTGTCTAATCAGCTAGTGAAATTGTCAGCCAACTTTGAGTAAAAAGGATTTTCAGAAAAACATCAGGGAGGTCTGTTCAGGCCCCCCTGAGGCGAGAAGTCAATTTCAAGCTGGCTTCAAGTTAAGCATGGCCGTGCCGAGTTTCCGAAAAAGGGCGACACGAACGATTATGACGCGGACATTGGGCCCTAAACACCTTAAGGTTTACCTAACATCAAACCAAATACGCATTATAACATGGAAATCCACATTAAACAATGTTTGCAAAGGCATGCACGCAGGAAAAACGGATATTACGTTTTTGTCGTCGACCCCCTCAATAATTATCGGTTGACCCGCTTTTTTTTAACAGCCCTGCGCGAGTTGGTATGAGATAAACGTATTATGAATTACCTTTGTGTGTATATGCTACGGAAATGGTGTTCTGTGTGTTTTAAAGTGATTTTCCCGAATTTGTTTACCCAAAAAAACGAAAAAGTTTTTTTCCTGATTTTTTCCCCGTTTTTTGTCTCCTAAAAAAGTATTTTTTCCCGATTTTTTTTTGAAAAAAAAAAATAATCTCTTATGCCAAAAAGGGTGAAAAGCCCAAATCCGCGAGGAAAAAAATGGGGGGGTACCTTTTTGCCGGAAAAAGTTGCCCCCCCCCAAACCGAGGGGCTGGATCCGCCCCTGAGTCAGAAGAACATTGAACATGCCGAGTTGGCCCGTAACCAGCACAGAGGGGCCCCTGGGCAGGTCAGATAGGTCCCTGAGCATGTTGGTAGGGCGACAAAGCAGCCAGCAGCAGCGCAGTCCTTTACCAGATATAACCCTATCCCCTGCGGAGGGCAGATTCTGCCCCCCACCCCACCCGGTAGTTTTTCGCCTACCACTTCTGAACCGTTACGCTTATCGTCTTGAAACCTTCTGTCCTTTCCTAAATATAAATGACGCATGTTGTGTCAAAATTTTGAGAGAAAAAAATCGGCTTAACAGAGGCGGCTCCAGGCTCATGTTTTGGGGAGGTCGTTACGAATGTGGTTGTGCGGCGCATACTTCCATCGTAGTTTGCGGTGGAATAAAAGCGTCAGAACTATGTCAATGCTATATACATCATACCTACATACTTGGATTATACATATTTTGGGGCAGAGGCGCACTCACGTACATAAAATGGGAGGCAATATCCTCAGTCAATTTAGAGTTTAGACCCAACGTCAAATAAGTAAGATGATAAAAGGCGTTCCGCACGTGGTGCCCGCTACGCTGCTTACCTGAATCCGCCTATGCGCAATATATTACATTTAACCAATTACAGCAACAAAGCCCACATGTGACGTTCCTATCGTACCAAACACGATCACGAACAGCACATATTTTTTTATTTAAAAAAATCCCATTTTCATCCCTGAGTACGCCTATGATTTTTTTTTTCACTTGTCCCTTTCATATGTTAAAGACCATGACATTGGAAGCTCAGAAACGTTTTGTGCATGAAAATCGGTCGAACCACATGGCCGCAATGACCTTTAAAAAAACACCCAAAAATGTCGTATTGTTTACCCCCTGACCCCCCATTTTTTAACAAAAAGGCAATTTCAGGGACCAAAAAAATGTCACGACGAATCGAATGGTGTTTAACCTATCGAAATCGGCCGAGCGGTTCTCGAGATCTCTGGGGGGGGCAGAATCTGCCCTCCCGCAGGTTAACGTAATGGAGTATATGCACGTTGTGAGAAAAATACACCAAACGAAAGAGGAAATATTTATAGTTCTTAATCAATAAAAGTATTTTCATAACTACTCCTTCTTTCTTAGCAGAATAAGGCAAGGAAAGAAGCAAAAGAGGCGTTTTACCACTTGAGTTGGTGGGACGTCACAGCTATCGAGAGCTGATTTCGCCTAATGTTAAAGATAGAGAAATTTATTTTGAGCTCGATTGTGTGGATGCTTACAGTTTTTTCGACATGAAAAAAAACATGTGGTCAAGTAAAACTAGATGCATATATTTATTTTGGTTCCACTTGCTGCATTTTATGTAAGATGCTATCAGGAAAAACGCGAAAACTTTGCTTACGCTACTAAATTAAAATAAAGACAATTTTACATGCATCAATTATTTTGCGACCCAAATTGGAAATCCAAAAAAATGGAAAAGGCAAGAATGGGCGCATTTGATGTTTATTTTAGAATCTATTTATGAGAAATAATTAGTCATTCTATTGAAAGCCGAGTTGGACGAAGTGATCCTCACACCCGTATAAGATCTGTTCCTGCACCGTCACACCGCTGAAGCCGTTAGCGTACGGTATTACGAGCAGAGATGGCAGTTTCGCCAGCCGCCACTTAAATAATGTTTTTAAGCTGTTGTAGGCCTCGGATAAAACATTTAAAGTTATCAGCATGATCAGAAAATCATACTGTTCCCCGGACACATAAAATGTTCAATATTTTGGTGACCTGCATATACTCCATTCTGGTCGCCCGCAGGGAATAGGGATAAAGGGCCCCTGAACAGACGCAGAGGGCCCATGTGAAGTTCAAGGGCTCTATAGGTATATGTAGGTCAGAGAGGGCCTTGACCAGTCTGGAAGGGTCCCTGGGCAGGTCAGGACACCCGAACATGCCTTATTGGCCTTAGTCAGCACGGATGGGCCCCCAGTGCCCAATGGGGCCCTTTCAACGCTCGGGAAGGGGTCCTTTCAACGCTCAGGAAGGGGGCCCTTTAGAGGCGCCGCTGCCCCGGGCGAAATCCTGGCTACGTGCCTGCCTGTTTCAGAGAGGTCGTTGAACTACCTGCGACGATTCGATGCCGTTTTAACGTTACCCAGCCAAATTCCGACGGCTCACATGAAGATTGCATTTCACGCGACACCGGCCGCCGCATCTGCGGCTCGGATCGCGTACTTATTTCCCCGGAACGCGTTTCTCCGCGCGGAGGCGCCCCAGCACAGGCCCATTACTGCGTATGCGCACCAGTTGTCTACCCACCAGTTAGCCGCACCCTGAAGCCAGCGTATTTTGAATGGAGTATATGCACGTTGTGAGAAAAATATACCATACGAAAGAGGAAATATTTATAGTTCTTAAAATAATAATATTTTTTATAACTTCTCCCTTCTTTCTTAACAATAAGGCAAACTTAATTTGGCGAAGCAAGAAGAGCATTTACCGTACTTGAGTTGGTGACTCAACAGGCTATGGAGTACTGACTTTGCTATATTAGGCAGAATAGAGAATTAATTTGGCCTCGGATTGTGGAATGCTTATGAGTTTTTCGACATACAAAACATGTGCGTCAACGTACCAAACTGAGGTGCATTATTTGTATTTGGTTCCACTTTTGGCCTGCATTAAAGACAAGGAGCTATCAGGAAAAACGCGAAAACTTGTTTAGGCTACTAAATAAATAAAGAGCTTACATGACATTATTTGCGACAAAAATCGAAAAAATGGAAAAGCAACGAAAGAGCAATTTGATTGTATTTTTAGAATCTATATGAGAAATAGCATTCTCTATTAAATTAAGCCATGACGAGTGAATCTTATATATGGTGGTAGCCTGTGACGTCACACCGCTGAAGTGTAAGTACGAGTTTTTTACGCAAGATGGCATGTTTCGCCAGCCGCACTTAAATTAATGTTTAAGCATGTTGTAGCCTCGGATAAAAAACATTTAAGTTATCAGCATGAATCAGAAATTCATACTGTTTCCGGACACATAAATTTTCAATATTTTTGGTGACCTGCACTCATACTCCACCATTGTAAAGTTATTTTAATAGTAATGTTGAGCATAGTAAATAGTCCATTGAAAAAGCAGCAGCATCTGGACATTATTTTTACCTAACTAACCTAAAACGTAACCCCTAATCTAACTAACCTAACCTAAACCTAACCTAACCTAACCACAAACAGAACCTAACCTAACCACAGCACTTAACCTAACCTAAACTATAACCTAACGAACCTAACACTACCTAACCTAACTCTAACCTAACCTAACCTAACCTAACCTAACGACCTAACCTTAACTAACTAACACTAACCATACTAACCTAACCTAACCTAACCTACCTAACAATAACCTAATGGAGTTATGCACGTTGTGCAGAAGAATACACCAAAACTCGAAAGAGAATATATGTATAGTTCTTAAAATGTATCTTTTTCGCATAACAACTCCTTCCTTCTGAGCAATATTGTAAATTTAATTTGCGAAACAGAGAGCATTTACCGTACTTTAATTGGTGACGTCACAGGCTATGAGCAGCTGACTACGCTAATGCTTTAGAGATAGGAGATTCACTTTGAGGCTCAATTCTGGAATGCTGATTGTTTTCAGACACAAAATAAACATTTGGTTGAGTAAAAGTAGATGCATATTTTCATTTGGTATCATTTTTTGTCTGCGCATTAATGTTAGGAGTTATAAGGAAACCGAAAAACTTTGGTTAAGGACTACTAAATAAATATTTAATGCGTTGGTATTAAAAACAGCAAAATATACCTAAGCGACAAAACATAAAACATAATGTAAGTAACAGAAAGTAGTTTTATCACAAAATAAAAATAAAGTAACAAAATTGATACAATGACGAAGTAAAAAACGCAGTAAGTACTCGTAATTGTAAGAATAAAACAAACTATTAACACAGGTATCAGTTTGGATATAATTTATAGCGCCAGAAGTTGATATGTCAGTTTTAAATCCTAATAGTTTGAATGGATTATCAGTTAAAGAAGTGAACTAAATGAAATGTAATTATATGTTGAGCTAATTCCAGTTAATTTTTTTACGCAAAATGACAGCAGGTACTTAAATCGTTGATCCCTGATGAAGGCTCCAATCTCTTCAACATAAGCGAGCGTGGAAGTGATAGCCTGTGACGTCACACCAGCATGAAAGCTGGGTCTCGTGTAGCCACGGTTTGTCGGCAGTGGGCAGTATTCGCCAAGACCGCACTTAACAGGATTATGCGGTTTTTTCCCAGAATATATTTGAGTTATCATGTAAAACGTACTTATAAAGAACGGTAGAAGGCCACGGTTACCACATACTTTTCTGGAAATGCATTTCTTTACGTAAGGACTTTCAAAAGTGTTCGGGTGATGCTACCACTTACTTTTGCAGTACTTGCCTGAGGATAGACAGCCGTCTCTAACTTACGCCCACTGTACGGCCCCGGCTATGGCCGCCAAGGATAGAAGATATTAAAGTGCACAGTGGACAGTAATCCGATCAAGTACATCCGTTATCAGATACAACGTCTTGAAAATGTCAAAGTTAATAAACGCTGATAATTGCTGAAAATAATGATTAAATGACGCAAAACGGAGGTCACTCTTCAATATGCTCTTAAACTGTTTAAGCACATACAACTGCAAAAGAGTGCATTTCTCTTCGAGGGACGGAAACTCGTATAATCCCTTTAAATTAAATGTGTTTAAAGCATGTTCTAGGCTCTCAGATAAAATTAACGTTACCAGCAAAGATCAGAAAAAAGATACTCTTTCTCTGACACACTAATTCCATATTTCGGTGACCTTGCTATACTCATCTTAAATGGCTTTTACTTCAGTCTCACAGGTGTGCATTTTAAAATACTCTATCGCCTGAAGCCAAGGCAATATCCTGAAGCGATGTGGCACTTCTAAGTCTACCAAAAAATAACGCCTGCAATCTGTAGGCTAGCGCTATAAGATAATTTTTCGCAGCTGTTGGCCTCCAGGGACCACTAGTGAGCCAGTGAGTTTTGACATTGCAAGCATATAATTACAACTGAGTTACTTACCATAAGTCTTGTAAAATAATTATCCATTCATTTATAAATCAATACAAAAATAAAATTTGTTTGCAACGTCAAAATACCCTGGCTCACTAGCGGTACCTGGCGGCTAACTGTAGCGTAAAATTCAGCTCTTAACGCCAGTCAATCTGCGGCGCGGAGTTTGTCAAGTTTGTCAATAAGGATGTGTGTGGGGCCTTAGTCTATGTTATAAATTGATGGATATATACATTAATAATTGATATGGCGTCTTTCTAGTTGTCCTGGATTATTGTTGTCTTGTTTTTCTGTTGTCGTCGAGAGTACTTTCTACCTATTGATTCACTGGTAAGTGATGTATATCAATATGGTTGTTGCTCGGTATTCACTATTCGTATTAATACTAATTCATTAATTTCACGTCTGTACACAAAAGAACATGTGGTAGGTACCTACCGGCTACCTAGGTAGGCAGGGTGGGAATTCTACTTTTTTGTGTTAGTGTAGGAGTACATATCTTCGCAATGGAAGAGTACAAAAATAACTTGTTGGTGGGCCAAAAATGAGATACTGATATATTAATGATGAATGTTCTATATATTTTAATGTATTCATATATTGATGTATACATGTCAATGTATTATAAATATTCATTATAATTGTTTTAAATAAATATTCATGAGGAGTACAAAAATAATAAATTTTTACCAGTCATAATTTGGGAGTACAACATTTGTTGGTGGTCTAAAAACCAATTAACGTGAACTTTTCCAACACTGATGTTCTGTCCACTTCATCGACACCACCTCTGTCTCTGTCTGTCAGTGTCAGTGCTGCACGCAGTGGAATCAAATGCAATTACTACAGCCCTTGCCCCCCAGTAACAGGGGCGAGGTCATCAATAGTTTCATTAGATTCCTTTGCGTTCAGCACTGACAGACAGCACTGATGGACAATTTTGACATTAAATTAAACAGGTGCGCTTAGGTAAGGCTTTTCAAGAATACTTTCAAAGCTAGCTTCTGGCAGACAAAAGCAAACATAGCCCCAGAGAAATGGAGGATGTATTTGAATAGTGCCCTGCAAGGACTGCTACTAGCCATTTTCACAAAGGATTTATTTGCTGGGCGCATCTCAATCGTTTGGTGTTTATGAAGTGGACAGAACATATTGTCTAAATATGTACACAGAAGTGAAATTAAATGAGGTTTGGAAACTTAAAGAGGGAAGATAGGTACATACTTGACCCTCTGTACTTCACTTTAGGTGATGCAGGGTAAGAGTCTGATCTTTGGATACATCTAAAACTCTGTCTTTTCATGCTCTCAGGCTGCAGACAATACTGACACATTTTTTACATTCTGTTAGCATGAGACATCTGAGGATAGGACAGGTCCAGAGTTATGGCAGTTGAACTTACCTTAGGATTGTTAGACTCACGAGAGGCAGTGATAGCCACAAGTATGTCACAGAATGCCTCAATAAACAGTATGAGTATGTAGGAGCCTGTGTCATACATTTCTTTGCTTTGATGATTATTGTAACAAAGACAGATTTTCCATTACATCTGCCTGCTTGGTCAGATATAGAATGTCACCCATCAGCTAAAAGTGGTTGAACCCTTGCCCGGGTAGGGCAAGATCACTGCATGTCCGGGTAAGGGGTTGGTACTACCCCTCCCCCTCTTGGCGTTTTGACCCTAATTGGGCTAGAGCTTCGATTCCAAAACGAGTGTGTTGCTTGTGATGAGAGGAAGCCATTGACATAAAATGTTAAGGTCCTGGGTCAATATGTGACTTCTGAGGTCATGTCAAAGACCAAAATGTCACAAATCGTAAATGTGTGAAAATTGAATGCTGATCGAGCCAAAATGTTGAAGAAACATCTTAGTATGCTTAATTCATGCCAAATTTGAAATAAGCATATCAACTAATATTATAAAAATTGACAAATTTTAAAAATGTCATGTCAGGTCATCTGAGGTCAGTGACCTCGGTTGAGTGGAAGCGCATGACCCCAGTGGAACATATGATTATGTAAAAAGGATCCCAGATATGAAATCAGCGTCACAAACTGTTCTAGAAACGGCCGGGAGATTTAAAAAACAATCATCGGAGGTCATCGGAGGTCAGTGACCTCAATTGACCTCAGAAAGGTCAGTCGAGGTCACAATCTCAGCGTAAGCCACCACTGTAACCTGGAAACGCCTTTGGATATGTTTCTGAACAACAAACACTTGGAAACTACGTGTACATGTAACAAGGATCTATACTACTGGACGCAAGTTGCGCCTGACATGACTTTGGGAAACAGGTCATAGGTCACGGGTCATGAAAGTTGGAAGCTCAAAATTGTCCAAGTATTTGTCAAATTGTTCAAAAGTAGGGTGCTAAAAGTTTCATCGTGATTGGTTGATAACTACGTGAGTTATTTGGAAAAAAACGAGGGGGTGTCATCCACCCCCTACCCGGGCGAGGGTTAAGGCAGGGTTAACATATGTAATAGGAATGTCTTAACTCCAGATTAATACATGTGTGATCAGATGCATACATTACTGCAGCATATTGGTGTTTGTGCTTAGGCTGATGCTAATAAAATTTAAACATTATCATGCAGTGTAACTTCTGCTCATTTGAAAAACGCAGGTGGTGTTAATGGTTTTGGTGCAAAAGGAAAAAGGAAAAGTGGTCACAACAATAATTCCGGGTCAGAGAGCGTCGCTGGCTTAGGAGGCATCTCAGAACGGTGGCTAATAGTATTCGGCGGCGATATATGGCGATAATCCTGTTGGCGATATAACGGGTGGCGACCACAGCGATTTATCGTTTTTTTAGCTATCATTTTTGCTACCTCAGGTCCGCCAAAAAGTCCCCCCCCCGACTTGAAAGTACTTCCCACGCCCCTGCTTCCAATCGCAATTGTAAGGTGAATTTCATGTTGAAAATTGTTTGTGTTTTTGTATCGGGAATGCCATTGTTGGGTGTCAAGGAATATGTTCAAGTTTTATTTAGGATTTCACAGAGCTATGTTCTTTCTGTTGTCAACTTTCTAGCCCAGTCCAGGCTGACCCTAGTTGATGTATCTAGATCCTTGCTAGTTGATAACTGCGGCTCAGATCACTCAGTTCTCTTGATCAAATCACCCTATTTAAAGGAAATAGTTCACCTTCAACATGGGGTTTGAACTGAGATAGCAATTTTGTAGCCCATGTTGAAAAATACTATCTGCAAGTTCGCTTGGCTGAAAAGACTCTCCAGCCAAATATATTTGACTTTTTTGTCGAATGAATGTTGGGCTGAGAAAGGAATGTGGGGCTGACTAAGGATTGCGCATACCAGGGCACTATAACGCACACCTGGGCAGAGGCATACAATCAGCCAATCAAGTTGCAGCTTTCGACTACCTTCGAATCTGATCGGCAGTGGCTGGAGCACTACTTTCAAAGTTCATTCGCGTGGCGTAAGGTCCAGCTGACTGGAGAGTATGTATTTTGTTTTGATCAAATTAATAATAACAATACAATGCCTTCTGTCCTGTATCGGCGCGATGTATGGCTATTTTTGACAATGTAAAAATACATTGTATTTCAAAACATAATCAAATCGTGTTTGGAGAAAAACAAAATACAAGATTAAGTATTTCCTTTAAGGGTCCCCACTCCCATGACGAATACCCCTAAGTGTGCTTTTTGTTACTGAGTGCCTGGATAGATGAACAGTAGGAGCACTGAGCATTGAGGTGACTCAATAATTATGACTTTACTTTCACGACTATGATATAATTCTGTTTTGCACTTACCACTTCCAGGCTTCTGTTCAGTCTTTGATTCTGTGTTCATCACCTGCTCTGCAGTAATCCGTCTATGTTTCCTTGTGTTTTGCCCCAGACCCTGTCATGGACCCGATCAGTGAAGCTCGTGACCAGCTGCAGGGGGCGCTGCAGGCAGCCGGCTCCCGCAAACGGGACTCCGAGTGGGACAGCTCCGACGATGACAACCTGATCGACATACAGACGTGAGTGGCGCTGACACGCTCGCCGACTGCTGGTACTCTGTGTGGTCGCGGCCAGCAGACCAGCCGACTGCTGGTTCTCTGTGTGGTCGCGGCCAGCAGCTGTGTGCAGCAGTTGTCCGAGATGGTCGGCGATGGTCAGTGTCAGGTACTGCCCATCTCAGTCTGATCTTCATCTGACACGTCTGTAATCTGTCTGACGTCCGTCCCCGTCTGACCTCTGTCTGACTTCTGCTCTGACCTAACTGTCTGACCTCTGTCTGACCTCTGATTGACCTACTGTCTGACCCTCTGTCTGACCCTGGTCTGACCGTCTGTCTGGACCTACTGTCTGACCATCTGTCTGACCTCATGTCTGATGCTCGTCTGCCTTCTGTCTGACCTCTGCTCCGGACCACTGATTCTGAACCTCCATGTCTAGGACTATTGTCCTGAGCTCCTGTCTGAACCTCATGATCTGACATCTGTCTGACATCTGTCTGACCTCTGTCTGACTCTGTCTGGCCCCTGTCTGACCTCTGTGTGACCTCTGTCTGACCTCTGTCCACCTCCACCTGACCACCATCTGACCTCTGTGACCTCTGTTTCAGGGACGTAGCGTCGCCCAGCCGGGGCGCCAAGCGGCGTCGCCGGAAGGTGGCGACTCCGGGCAGCTTCCACGACACCTACGTGATGAAGCTGTTTGACCGCAGCGTCAATCTGGCGCAGTTCGCGCCCGGCTCCTCTCTGTACCCCGTCTGTCGCGCCTGGATGGCCAACGACCCGAACGGCGCCGCGCCCAGCGCTGTCACGCTCAAGTACGTGTGAGATGTGCTCTGTGCAGTGTGCAGTGTGCACGGTCGGCTGGGTGGTGAGGTGTGGGGGTGTGGAGCCTGAGAGAAGTGCACCCTCCGGTGGTCGGTTTTAATAGTTCTGTAGTGAGTCAATAGTGCGTGGCGTGTGGTAACGGTCGTGCGTGGTGTGAGGTGCAGAAAAGTGCTGGACCTGTATGTACAATAAGCTGAGATTGCTGAACAGTCTGCCATGATTTCTATATACGACTAGGAGACTGAGTGTGTAGGAAACAGTTGCGGCGCCCTAAAACGTCCATCATCATCAGACCTAGTGTGTAAAACACCGTCAGAGCGTGACCGCGAGTTAATCTGACGAGTGGCTCTGCGGCCCAGGAAGGAGCCGGCGGACGAGCTGGCCGAGTCGGACCTGGTGTACAGCCTGCCGCCGCCGGTGTACCCGCCGCTGGAGGAGTCTGGTCTGCCGGCCGACATGCGCATCCCGGCCGGACTGAAGCCGGCCGACCCCGCCCGACTGGAGGAGCTGCGGCCCAGCAAGGTAACGGAGGCTGCCAGGCGGACGGGGCAGGGGCTCAGTAGACAGTGGGGCATGGGCGCCACATAACCATTGAGTTGAGGCGCCCCTAAGCCCAAATCATCATCTTTCATACAGTGGGGCACATGGTATCACTCATTTCAGTTATGTGTATATGTTAGGGATCCCTATGGTTATTTGTATGACAATATATCTGGTCAATGCTCACTATTTCCGCTGTGCTTTGGTGGTCTCTGCTTTCCTGTCCTTTGACGCTCACCCTCGTCTAAAGCTTGCAGAATCAAACCATTTTTTTAGTCCTGAGTGATGACATTTGGACTAGTATCGAACTGAGAACAACCCGTGGACGGCGAGTTGGACAAATGAGCGACTGTTACACATGTTTGCAATGTGTTGTGTCATTGTGTGTGTGTATGTGTGCCTGTCTTGATGTGACAGTGCGTGGTTCCACGTGACTGGCGGAGCGGCCGCGGCGCCGCAGCGCCACTGAGTGACCTCTGCTTCGCGGTAGGCGGATGATGCGCCTCCGAAGAACCAGCTGCTGGCCGACCATCTGCTGCACTGGCGGGGTGTGCGGGACAAGTGGCACGCCGCCGCCGCCAACAACGAGCAGCGCTACACGGAGAGTTTCCGGGTGCTGAAGGCCATCTGTGTGCCGGACAGCTAGGGTGCGCCGTCTCACGGCAGCAGCGGCGCTGAACTGGAACCTCACCGCCGCTAACCCGTCTGTTCCCGGTTCACACCCCCTGACCCCTCTCAGTCCCTGGTGAAGACCCTGCTGACGAGTGTAGGCGAGGGGGAGCTCCCCAGATGGGTCCGACCTGACCTGCCCCTCATCAGTAACTTGGTGACGGGTGTGGGGGAGCTCCCCAGAGATGGGTCTGACCTGACCTGCCCTCTCTCCAGACCTGTGACGGGCTGTGGGGAGCTCCTCCAGACCAGGTTAACCTGATCCTGCCCCCTCTCAGTACTTGCGTGGACGGGTCGTGGGGGAAGCTCCCCGATGGGTCTGACCTGACCTGCCCCCTCTCAAGTCCCTGGTGACGGGTGTGGGGGAGCTCTCCAGACGGTCTGACCTGACCTGCCCCCTCTTCAAGTACTGGTGACGGGTGTGGGGGGAACCTCCCCAATGGGTTGACCTGACCTGCCCCCTTCAGTCCCTGTGACGGGCTGTGGGGGAGCTCTCCATTACGGGGTCTGACCGACCTGCCCCCCTTCCAAGTCCTGGTGACGGGTTGTGGGGACTCCCCAGAGGGGGTCTGACCTGAAACTGGGCCCCCTCTCAGTCCGCTGGTTGACGGGTGTGGGGGAGCTCCCCAGATGGGTTCCGACCTGACTCCCCCTCTCAGTCCCTGGTGACGGTGTGGGGAGCTCCCAGATGGGTCCGACCTGGCACCTGCCCCCTCTCATCCCTGTGACGGGTGTTGGGGGAGCTTCCCCAGATGGGTCCCGACCTGACCTGGCCCCCTCTCAGTTCTGGTACGGGAGTGGGTAGCTCGCCAGATGGTCCGACCTGGAACCCCTGCCCCCTCTCAGTCCCTGGTGACGGGTGTGGGGGGAGGCTCCCAGATGGATCCACCTGACCTGTCCCCTTCTCACCTTGGTGACGGTGTCTGTGGGGGCTCAAGCTCCCTGAGATGCTGGTCCGACGCTGATACCTACCCTTCGAATCCTCTACCATCACGCAGTACTCCTGGTGACGGTGTGGGGGAGCTCCCCAGATGGTCCGACCTTCGACCTGCCCCCTCTACCGGATACCTGGTGGACGGGTGTGGGGGGAAGCTCCCAGACGGGCCCGACCTGACCCTTACCTTCCGACGTGTGTGCGCCCCTTACCGCGCTCATTCGGTCTAAAGCCTGTGACACACCAGCGATCGATGGTCCGACCTGACCTTGCCCCCTTATATACCGATGGTGACGGATGCTGGGGGAGTCCCCAGGAATGGGTCCGACCTGACCTGCCCCCTCTCAGTCCCTGGTACGGGTTGGGGGAGCTCCCCAGATGGGTCCGACCTGACCTTCCCCCTCTCAGTACCTGGTGACGGGTGTGGGGGAGCTTCCCCAGATGGGTCCGACCCGACCTTCCCCTCTCATAGCCTGGTGACGGGTGTGGGAGCTCCCCAGGATGGGTCCACTGACCTGACCCCCTCTCAGTCCCTGGTGAAGTCCCTGCTGACGAGTGTAGGGAGGGGGAGCTCCCCAGATGGGTCCGACCTGACCTGCCCCCTCTCAGTACCTGGTGACGGGTGTGGGGGAGCTCCCCAGACGGGTCCGACCTGACCTACCCCCTCTCAGTACCTGGTGACGGGTGTGGGGGAGCTCCCCAGATGGGTCCTGACCTGACCTGTCCCCTCTCAGTCCCTGGTGACGGGTGTGGGGGAGCTTCCCAGACGGGTCTGACCTGACCTTCCCCCTCTCAGTCCCTGGTGACGGGTGTGGGGGAGCTCCCCAGATCGGGTCTGCACCCTGACCTGGCCCTCTCAGTCCTGCTGACGGGTGTGGGGGAGCTCCCCAGACGGGTCTGGACCTGAACCTTCCCCCTCTCAGTCCCTGGTGACGGGTGTGGGGGAGCTCCCCAGGTCAGATGGGTCTGACCTGACCTGCCCCCTCTCAGTCCCTGGTGACGGGTGTGGGGGAGCTCCACCAGGACGGGTCTGACCTGACCTGCCCCCTCTCAGTCCGTGGTGAGAGAGGGGCAGGAATCTCCACCAGACGGGTCAGCTCTCAGTGACGTGAGGCGGCGCGACTCCAGCCGGCCGGCGGCCAGAGATGGCCTCTGAGGCCGGCCGGCGGCCAGAGATGGCCTCTGAGGCCGGCCGGCGGCCAGATATGGCCTCTGAGGCCGGCCGGCGGCCAGAGATGGTCGCGAGGCCGGCCGGCGGCCAGAGATGGCCTCTGATGCCGGCCGGCGGCCAGAGATGGCCTCTGATGCCGGCCGGCGGCCAGAGATGGCCTCTGAGGCCGGCCGGCGGCCAGAGATGGCCTCTGAGGCCGGCTTCGGCCGGCGCTGGAGCCTGTGTTGGCTTGTACTGGTGTGTGTTATGGTAGAGTGGTGAGAACTACATGGACTGATGGTACTCCATTGTTCATCATTGTATATATTTTCAATTTCATCGCATTGACTTCATCGGATGGTGAGTGAGTGTATGTTTACTTACACGTGAGAGGCTACTGTGAATACATGCATGTGTCTTAACTCGGATGATCTGGCTGGTCTGGCTTGATGATGGCGTGTGGTTTTAGACTTGTGATCAAAATACTTTTCCTGTTGGATATATCATCTGCTTGCCTTACTTTGGGACATATCGACTGCATATTGGTTCCATCGTATTGTATTCAATGGCTTCAGCTTTCGCTAAGCTTCGGCTCTTGCAATCAGCTACCTGGTATTTGTGCTCTGTCTGGGTTTATTTATTTAATTTGTAAAGATGTATCCCAACGCATGATCATGAGGGCAAAAAAACGTCTTTAAATGCTAAATTGTATTCATGAGATGTCATCAGTTAACGTCATAGTACCTCTCCACGTCATAAGCAACACATCGGCAAACAATACATCCAACCCCTCGTGTGCATTAAAAAGCGCTGGTGCAGCGAATGGTAAGCGTAGTGTTTGGCACATGAATTCACTAATACTTAGTGCGTTAGCGCATCGAAGCGATAGTAAACATTGTTCGGAATGTTTCTCCAGGTAGTAGTCCCAGGTCGACCATCAAAGCTCATCAATTAATCACTGTGAACAACACAGCAGGTCCGCGGCGCCACTCTAGCTTTTGAGCTCCTGTTCGATAATTGGCACCGTCTCGATATCCACCTTCTCCGTGACCGAGGCGTCTGTGTGCATCACCATCGCATCTCCCGACTGCCGACGGGGCGGGCCGGCCTCTGTCTGCTTCTCTACGACGGCGTGAGTCGGCGACGGACCGCTAGGGGCGCTGGCGTCGGCCGGCCGCCGCTCCGGAATCGGCGTGCCTCGCAGGCTGGCGCAGTCGCACTGTGCCCTCCGCTGACCGCTGCCTCCGGCCCGCGGAGTCAGGTGCCGGGACGACGGTCCCGCGCCGCCGCGCGGGCCGCTGGCCGGCGTCGACTGGCGGCGGTTGCGGTGGGTCGGCCGCGGCGTGCACTGGCGCGAGGAGGGCGCCGAGCGCCGGCCGCCGCCGCCCGGTGACTGTCAGCTGCCCGACGAGCGGCTCAGCAGCGGGCTGTAGAAGCTCTCCAGCGGGATCTGGCTGCCGGTGTCCTTGTCGCCCTCCTCGCGGAGTCGTCTGCGGTAGCGGTGCGCCGCCACGGCCAGCAGCGTCAGTCCGGTGAGCACCAGCGCCGCCACGCCGGCCGCCGCCGCCGCCGCCGCCGTCCACTCGCGCCGGATGCCGCGCGTCATGAAGCCGGCGTCCTGCGTGCGCACGTGCGTGCAGGAGATGCGCACCGGGTGGCTGTCGCGGTCCGGGTAGCTGAGGCAGAACTGGTAACGTGTGCTGGGCTGCAGTCCGCCGATGGTGTAGGAGCGGTGGAACGGCGTCACCGTGCGCGTCTCGTACTCCCCCTCGTCGTCCTCGGTCCGACCGTACATCAGCTCGTAGCGCGGGAAGTTGTTGCGCGCCGTGCCGTTCCAGACGAGCGTGACGAACTTGGAGGAGACGCCGGTCGGGAAGAGGTGGATGTCCACCTCCTGGACGCGGAGCCGTACCGAGGTGTTGCGGTTGCCGTGGTCTGCCCTCTCGCCACGCACCGTAGCGGGCCGGCGTCTGCCTCGTTGACGTGCTTCAGCAGCAGCGTGCCGCTGGCGTTTCTGGCGTGGCTGGCGTGTGGCGCGGCGTGATCCAGCGCAGGCGCGGCGCCGGCCGGCCGGTGGCGCGGCACTCCAGCAGTAGCCGCTCGCCGATGTCGCGTCGCTCGCTCGGCCGGGTTAGCGGCACCAGGGTGGGGCCGCAGCTGTCGCCTAGCACCGCCGCCGTCAAGGCGTCTAGCCGGCGGCCGCTGAGCCGCTTCGGCACCGCGCACAGCGTCCTCTCCGGGGCGACCAGCGTCACCGAGCCGGCCGCCAGCGCCGTCGGCAGCCAGGCCAGCACACAATCGCAGCGGAGCGGTGCGCTGTGCAGGGAGAGCTGCAGCGGCGCGCCCACCTCGGCGGCCAGCTCGGCGGCCAGGCTGGGCAGGCCTGTGTTGTGCAGCAGGAGGCGGCGCAGCGCCGGCGCGCCCCGCACGAACCGCGGCGCCACGTAGCGCAGGGCGGTGTTATCGTTCAGCCGCAGCACCGTCAGCCGGCTCAGGTTGGCGAACGCGCCGCCGTCGATCATCTGCAGCCGCCGCAGGGAGGTGAGCCGCAGCTCGAGCACGGCCAGGCCGACGAACGCGGCCTCCGGGATCTTGGTGAGAGGGTTGCCGGAGAGACTGACGGTGTCCAGCTGTGCGGCGCGCCGCAGCGTCGCGCTCGGCACCGACGTCAGCTGGTTGTTGCTCAGGTCGAGCGAGGAGAGGTTGCGCGGCCCGGCCAGCGCCGCCGCGTGCAGGGTCATGATCTGGTTTCCTGCGAGGAGGAGCCGCCGCAGCGCGGTCATGCCGGTCAGGGCCCCGTCCGGCATGTGACGCAGCCGGTTACCGGAGAGATCCAGCGTGCTGACGTTGGCCAGACGGCCGAACCAGAGCGGCGAGACGGCCGTCAGCAGGTTGCCGCTGATGTTCAGCGTGCGCAGCGCGCTCAGCTCGGAGAACGTCTCGTCCTCGATGTAGCCGATCTTGTTGGAGGCGAGCGACAGCTCCTCGAGCCGTGCCAGGCCGTTGAACGCGTCCGCGTACACGGTCCGGATGAGGTTGTGCGTCAGGCCGAGGAGCCGCAGCTGTGAGAGGAGACGGAGTGGAGCGCCGCGCGGCACCGCCGGCAGACGGTTGTCGTCCAGCCGCAGCTCCTGCAGCTGGCTGAGCTGGCCCAGCTCGGCCAGGCCGCCGCCGAGCCGGTTCGAGGTCAGGTCCAGCGTCACTGTGTCGGCCGGCAGGGGTGCCGGCGGCTCCACCAGACCCCGCGCTCGGCAGGTGACGGTCTTGAGCGGCCCGCCGGAGCCGGACGCTGGGTCCGTGGAGCAGCTGCAGATTGCCGGACAGGTGGCGCTGCTGTTGGTGTCGGCGGCCGCCACCAGGGCGGCGCTACTGGTCACCAGCAGCGCCCACAGCCGCATCGCTCGCCGCGGGACACCAGCCTGAGAACAAAAACAGGAAGCTGTTATCGATACGTGTCCAGTGCGGTCACGGGATGGGGTTAAGGCCTCTGTGGACGGGCAATGAAGCGGATGGGTCAGATGGGGAGGAGCCGCGCCGGTCGCTCGGTCAATGTCGCGCGTGACCGAGCTGCCGTGCTGCGTGCTGCACGGAGGCTGTGTCAGCGCCACTGCACGTGCTGTGGCGCTGACCACGGAGTCTGTATGCATCTGCTTACCGGACCACTACAAATCGCGTCAACACAGATCGGCAGCTGACTCGCCGATTCTGGCTGTCTGTTTTTTCCCGAAGGGAAAAATAGACTTTGTGATCTATTTTCCGCATTACCTTATGCAACATGTATGTATCTATGATATTTATTTGATCGAGTCTCAATTAAAAAAGGAAATCACAACTTGTTTACATTTCGAAATTTGGTTTTGGAAAAAAAAGTATGTGCATGTACGGGTACCTATCTACTGTTTTCAGAGTTCATGATCGGTATTCGGTGTTTTCCTCCACTATTAATACCGCAATATATTTGGCGTTTTGATTCAATCTGTTAAATGTTGAATCCATCTGGTTGAATCGCCTCTCAACAAATCGCATACACTAAATACGTCATCGTAGGGGGCCAGCCGTTAAATTGAGCTGTATTCTGACCCGTCGACTCCCGCGGGGAATCAGTAGACAAGGGATTTCTACTGAAGCAACGAGTTAACAGGATTATCAATGCAATATCTATATAAGTACATTGCCGAACTGCGGTAGAGTTTAAAAAGCCCGCCGGTAATTCCAGGGATTCCCGCAAGGAATGTGACGGCCAGAACACAGCCTTAATAGTAGTGCCGACCGTTATAAGCGCTTACCTATCAACTATAACTTCAAACAACTTCGGCTAGGAACATTTTGTTTGCCAAATATGATTGAATTGTCATATAAGTTGGGTCTTACTTCCCATTTCAAGTGCTAACTCCATTTTGTGTGGAAATTTGTAATCCTTCCCTAACTTAACCTCGGGCTACAGAAAGCCGTTTAACCCGCGCCGGGCCGGTGCTCGGCGCCACCTTCCTCGGCCCGGGGGGTGTTTCGACCACACCCCCTTCTTAACTCGCCTCCTATGACCTAGACATAAACAAAAAACCTTTCGAGAGCTCGTCAAAAAGGATTAAACTGATTCTTGAAAATTTGTATCAGGTCAATATTCAATCAACCAGAGTCATCAAAGTCAAACTTTCTAGATTTAGGAACATAGCTCCAGATATCCCCAAATATCTCGAAACTATGATAGGCTAGGAGTAAACAAAGTTTAAAGCACTTGATAGCTATTTAAATTTAATCGCACTCAGCCTCAAATTTGAGCTAAGATCAATGAGTTTAACTCCAGAGTCACAAATGTCAAAAATCAGTTGGGTAAAATATTTTCCTGTAATAGGCCAATTTATCTAAAAAAAGACACATAAATCATTTAACCACTATCGTGTCCTCTTCTCAAGACGCTTAGAAACATATACATGATACCTCGTTAAGGTCAACTTCCAAAATTGACCTCAGTCAAGTCATTTGGTGACCCAGGATAGTCATGTTGCATATGGGGCGACCGCACAGACGATAAATAAATACATGTGTCATCGCTCGTCTCTTCTTCTATTATATTCAGAAGTTATTAGCAAATAATTGCTGATGACCTCAATGACCTGTAGAGACTACTTAAGAAACAAACGCACCTAGGTCATCAGGAATAGCTTTAAATAACATGATCTGAAATAATCAGCCTGATCCAATGCAACTTTCAAGAATAAAAACACTGTTATTTTCCCATTTCGACTTATAATGAAGTTCGGGAAATGACCTGACCTTAGGTCACCGATATCGAAAATCCGAGATATAACAAACTTTAGATAGTCATGCTCTTATGACACCCTGTAAGTACGAAACCAACTCCGCTAAAAACTGTGGCTTTGGTGGAACCGCAAACTTTTTTGGAGTTGGGGTCACTTGACCTAGCCTGGTGACCTGACCTGACATGACCTATTACAAAACTTTTCTGGAAGCTGTACAAAAGATGTTCGAACAGGTACTGAAAATTTGGCGGCGTTACGCGCCGCCGTTTTCCCGATATCCAGGAAAAACCTGAGGGGGGGTGTCTAAACACACCCCCCCCCCCTGGCCCGGCGCGGGTTAACCCATCAACCACTGGGCCCTCGACACCGTTGAGTCGCTGGAAATTTGCGATGTCACTGCGATCTGACCTGACATCGGGAATTGACACAAAATTGTACCCACATGATGCCAAGGAATACTTTTCACGGTGCTCAAAATTTAAAGTGACTATCGCTACGCGTTTTTTTTGTGTATAACCGAAAAAGGCGACCCCTCCCCCCAGCGCCTTGTGTGTTAAGTCATAGCGAATTATATTTGGTTGAAAGTCCGGTGCATTCACCACCGACTTATGAGCACAGGTGGCCATCGACTCAGGCCATGGGTCCGCTCCGAGCTCGCTGATCAGATGCGGAAATAAACTGTGGGGGCGGAACTGCCGGCCACAGACGTATATGACGTCCTGATTTAATAGCCTGAGACGAAAATGTGTGAGATATAGAAATCACGCCAGCATTAGACTAGTGATTTGTGGCGCTGGAGCATACTGTCTGAGAGGCACATGATCAGACTGCTGCCTTTAGGAGAATGCTCAGATTGGGCGCACGCTGGTCACGATTCTCCAAAAACAAAACAATACGAAGTCTGGAACGAGGTCGACGTGAAGTGCTTCTCTGACGAGGCAGAGCCAGATGCCGGCTACGGCAGCGGGCATATTTATTGGTTCCAGCTACGGGCGATGTTCCAAACAGCAGCACCCAGTGGCCCCCAGCTTGTCACGTTTCAGCCAGACGTGTAGCTTGCTTCCTTCTGCTGATGACCAGCTGCCGACAGAAGTTCTTTTGGCTGATCTTCTGCGAAAGGAGAGGCTGCATTCTTTTCTCATTGTTGCCCTGGACGAAAACTGAAAAGTGACTCCGGCGGTTGCCCGTCCCGTACTGAGGGCTCGAGTCACCGCCCAAAAGTCAGGTTGCCCGGGCAGTGTGGGCCGGAAGCGCAGGCACGGATTCATCCAACTTCCCCGCTCCTACCTCCACACAAGGAAGAGTGCGAGCGGAAATTGCGCAAAAATAGATGTCCGAATAATTTTGTTACACCCTGTACTTTAGCGGCTCATTGGTGCTCTATACCGAATCCTCAGAACCTGAAGTGTTCTCATTCGAGAGTCTCCCTTGACGAGTTTTCTGAAGAACGTGTTCTGGCGTACCGTGACAACAGTCAGAAACTGGTATTAAAAGAGTACGAATAGAAGACTTCCATGAGAATGTGAGCACACAATTTGGCGTGTTTTTAGAACGTATCCTAGGTGCTCTCAAACTGTGCTTTTTCAGTGTAGGTGTACGGTGCATTGAGCAAATCAAGTTTAATACTTCTTTTTCAACCAAATAAATTGGTGCACAAAACTTCCAGGGACCAAGACAACGACTTGACAGGTATAAACTACAAATCTATCTTACAAGTTTGAAGAAGGGGAACTATTATTATGGCTGCTCAAACTCCATGGACCATAACAGATCAAAAGACGTATTTCAAAGGTCTTGAGCTGATGGTTACATCGCATTATCTTCCTTAGCATATACCGAAACTATTTATTAAGCATGAAACTTAGACCCACTTTGGGATCTAGTCACTTCGTTTTTCAATAAAGTTCGGCTAGATTCACCATGCGCACTTTCCTTGGCCTAGCCGCCCACAGCCATGGCATCACAGCCACAGCCAGCCACAGCCACTCCCAAATGTCAATGGCTGGCCGTTGGTCAGCCGTGATAAATTTTTGTAAATTCACATTATGTGCTTATTTCCAGTCTTCTGTTGGCAACATGCTACGGCTTGTTTTAACCATGATTGGCTTGATAAGATTGATGCAAAACAAAATCCCAGGTAGACTATGCAGCCACAGCCGTAGCCACAGCCATGATCTAGAGATTTTCCAGTTCAGCCCACCCCATTAGTCATGGGGTTCGGCCAGCCATGGGGATAGCCGCCCGGTGCCCCATGTAGAACTCTAGTTACGGCGAGAATGAAACAGTTGCCATCGCGGAGATGGCCCAACTAATCGAGTGTTATAACAAATAGGAAACCAATTGCCAGCACAAATGCATATTTAACCAGGAGTGATAACTAGGTAAGTGCTTTTCCAGCTGCAAAGAGATGCTGAGGCTGAAAAACTAGCCATTCTACTATAATTCAATGAATAATAATGTAGTGTTCACCGTTCCTGCAAAGTTCTTGTGACTAAAATGGTGATCCGATTCTGAGGCAGTCACCGGCGGCGGCGGCTGCCTCTTCGCCTCTTAGATTGGGCCTATGCAAGTCTGTTGTAGGATGCCATCGTATTCTGTCAGCGGTCTTGGTTATGGTTTTTTATTGCCGTGCTGTATTATACAAAAAACGAAGCTTAGCAACCACGATGAGAAAGCGTGCGAGTCCCACCAGCACACAATCAAAATCAATCTGGAGATGAAGGAGCGCGTGAGAATCATTCCAAAGCCGGCGGAGCGCTATTGACCCAGGCCCGACGGGGGCGGCGCCGAGCGCTTTCTTCTTTTTCAGCCCGCTGTTGTTATTGGATGTTGCCCGCCCGACAAACTACACCGACTGGGGCCATTGGATTGAACGAGTGTGACAGATTAAACCATCACACGATACGCAGCGCCATCAGCTCCGAGCCCGGTCGAAAATGGCTCGCTCGCTCCTTCAGTCTCGATGTTTTGGTCTTTCGTAAAGCGCTACTGTAAGCTGAACGAGACACCATCATTGGGAATCGCGAGCGATAAAGGGTTGCAAAATTATGTCTATATCACATCACCAATGAAACAAACGGTGCCTTCATGCAAACACCAAACGAACCAAACACGCCTTGGAGATGCTTTATCTATGCTTCCTTGACGAAGAAATATAATTATAGTTTCGTATTGCTGAATTGCATGTTTAAGTACATACACAGTACACACACCTTTTATAGACCAGTGTAATACTATTCTGTGTAATACTGTTTACTGTGTACTCATTTATTGTGTAATACTATCCTGTTGATTTAATGGATCGAACACCTTTCCTCAGCCCGCCGATGATTGTATGAACTGCTACTGCAGTGGTTCTCAGCAATAAGGGTATGGTTACCCCGTGTTGACCACCTGGATAACTCATTGCCCTGTCCCACATTGCGCAATCCACAGTGTTTGGCTTCAAGCTATGCGGTACAGCATAATTTCAGGCGTTCGCTACTCGTGCCATCTAGTGGCAGGAATATAAGTTGGCATGTGTGCCGTAGCTCTTGATCTAAGATGGTTATCAGCGTCAACAGCATACAGGGGCGTCGCCATGTGTGTGTATGGGGGGGGGCTTGGGGCCCGTCCACAAGCGGAACTTTATTAAATCGGCCGGGGGCCCTAATGTTAATTTAATAGATTTTAACTCCATTCTTACCATGCAACGCCTTAGGCCTAATGTAAAAATTTGACATTATTGGGGGGCGGGGTCGGGCCCTCCTCAAGAAATATAAAGTTCCACCCCTGGGCTCGTCCACCAGGATCGCTCCGGCTGGAGTCCACCCCCCCCCCCCTCCCCCCCAGGTTCACAGGATTTGAATATTAGCCCTATCGGAGTGGGGTGGACGACGGGGGGGGGGCAAACACATAGCCGGCTCCTCCGCACACTCCGCTGGCTCCCACTCACAGTTTTGTAGCGTCACCCCTGATAACGTTGTTGGCAACCAGATGGTAACAAAGAAGAAGGTGCTATACAAACACTACCGCAATGGTGGTCAAGCATCATTGTGCATTTATTGGTTTCGATGCTCTTTGCAATAATACGTTACGGCATGACTCCGAGCAGATTCGATAGATAAACATAAACTGGGATATATTGATGCATATTGTGCACCATCAGCAAACAAATGAGCTTTAATTTCCTAACTCCTACTTAGCTGCTCAGTCTCCATTGCCTCCACCCGCCGAAGGCGCTGCATGTGGGGTTATCACCGGCCTTATTTCAGAACCGCTGTGCTGGTGTGAAAGAAGAGAGAAACTCCATAGTCTAAGCTGCCACTCTGTCACAAAGTCTGTCCAACCAGAGTGGTTTTCGCTGTTGAGCTGACGAAAACACTGCGGACACTAGGTATACGACATCAGCTTCAGCTGCGACACCATCAGCGAAACTTCACTCGCTCGTAGTCGCAGCTGTGCCCCGGTGTTTCTGAGAACTAGCATTAGATCCGTGGAGTTACATGAGGACTCTGCGCGGCCCAATCCCATTTATGTCTTCCGTATTGTCTGCCGAGTTTCACCACTATATGAGCGTAGCTCAAAGGCGCGCTGCAAAAGCCGGTTCCACACTGTGTATTGATATCGTCAAGACATTAAACGGATACACAATGGCACCTAAAAGGAGTGTTTTTTAGTATTGCTAAAAATTATCAATATGTAGCGTCAGGTGATTCCCAGAATATCGTACACCCTTTAGGGAGTCATGACACCGGTGTTCAGCTATTTTAACTCCACATGGGTGTATGATTCCGGAAGTCATCTGACGTTACAATGTTGCTCATTATTAAACGTACTAAAATAACACTACTCTCAGGTACCAATCCACCAATCAGTGTAGTTGTATGTCATTACGAGAGGCCACGCCAGAGTTAATCACAATAACGAGGCGTATATTACATCCAATATCTGCATCTAGCACACCTAATGAGCAACGATATAATAGGTATAGCCGAACTTATTGCTAAGTCCTTTAGCAATCTAGATCAATCAATAGACATGCGGACAACAATCCACCATTGATTATAATTTTGAGTAATTAATGTATGCAGTTTTATGATTGCAAGACGCCCATCAACCCACTGGATTATTGCATGCAAAAATAGTAAAAATTATCTGTATCTATTACACCCTATCTCAAATACAAAAAAACATCATTATCCAACTGCAAAATTTAATGAAATCAATAATTACCCTATCCCAAATATTACATTTGAGAACAGACATCTAGCGGCGAAAACAAAAATGGCATTGACTCCCAGAACGACACTGACCAATGTCAACCAACACTGAAAAAGTCGAATGAACTGGTTGTGGTTTTATTAATCTGCATGTTGAAATAAAATGACTCCTAAAGGACTCATGTTATCCTGACTAGCATCGAAATTCTATAAGTTACTCTAAATATGGGAGTAAAAATTATTGGGGTAAAATGACTCTCCGTCAGATGACACTGACAAGAGTAAATGTACCCTGAATAAAGGTGTCATGCAAATAAAATACACTGTTTATGATAATTAGTTTACTCCAAAGGCGTTCTTTTATTCCCAAACAGAGAATCGTGACTCCCGGTAGATTATTGTTTACCCTTGTAACTATGCTCCTTGGTGGCCGTCAAACTTTCGTCGCAGCTCAAAACAGGTTCACACATTAATGTATAGATGGTGCATGTTCAGGAATATCCACGATATATATTGGATTTCTCAAAGCCCGTCGAGAGCAGCTCACTTAATTATATGCCGTTCAAGTCGTGACTCCGCTGTGCCAGAGCGCAGCGTTGGCTCATTACTTTCCCAGGACTAGACATATGTCACAGGACAGTGTTAAAGGGAAATGTTAATCTTTGGTTTATTTATCTTATATCTGCATGTTTATGTAACACATATAGGTATGGTATCAAATTGATTGTACTTCAATTTAAAAGTGTGTTTTTATGTAAACAAATATTATGAGCAATGTAAAATATGTACTTACATATGGTGACCGGTGACAAACAGTATGGTCCATCACTATCTCTGGTTTAAACATTAATTTGCAAACAAGTCATAGGACCAGAAATTAAGCAAGTGCGCCAAGAAGCGTGACAATATCCCTTTGGACAATACAAACAAATCGCCGACACTAAATAGGTCGCCGTCCGGGGCCAAGTTAATCCGCCAAATGCATCACAATTTTTGATAACGTATGATTTCTTGATTGAAGGTGGGAAAACGGTTCCAGATAAACGTTTCATGTGTGTATTTTAATGTATTAAGTATCTGTTTATTGAAATTGTTAGGGACAAACATCTAGTTTATTTAACTTGCTAAAAATAAGTCGAGAACACTAAATAAGTCACCGGGGTTCAAGCTAAATTACATATTTCAACACACTTTTTCAAATGTTTGTTGATTGTTCAATGTTCATATTGCGAATAAGTTTGATACATATTCGCAAAATACGGAGTCCAGGAAACATAGTATATAACATTCATGATTATATACATGACATGAACATTCATGATAAATAACAATGCTGAATGCATAGGCAGGCTAATATTAATTCGGACAATTAATTTGTTGTGAAATATCCGTCAGCCCACCTATCGACCGTTATAAGCGTGGATCACTATCAACTTAAACTTGACATATATTTCAGTAGGAACTGTTAAATGCAAAATGTGATCAATTTATAACTTATTTTGGTGTCGTCTGTCGATTCCAAGTAATAACTCCATTTGTGTTGAAATATGTGATGATTTCTCTTAGGCACGGGCCACGGGTGCGTTTTTCATGCGTTGAGTTGCGTTCGGTCACCCAACATTCTGCAAATAATATGAATAGCTTTCCCAAGCTGCAAACAAGCCGATTTGTTGGCCTGATTCGCGTCGTGACGGCGACACACCGCAACGCCAACGCGTCGAGACGCATCGATAAGCGCGTCCGTCAGCTGTATGTACGTCAGACACGCCGTGACGGATCGGAACGCAACGCAGGAAAAACACACCCGTGTGGGTAGAGCTTTAAACGACCTTTTAAGCCAGCTATAAGTAGGTACTTCATGAAGAATGTACTGTGAAGCATCAAATGCGACAGTACAGTTGTCTCGTATATGCTAGACTTGCATGCATGTGTCAGGGCTTTTACAGTTTTTCTTTTGCTACTATTATAATCACAACATTGGTTACTTACGTTTCTAATGATTTCTCCGTTCCGGTGCTGACCGTAGTGTGCGCAGCAATTCACAAAGGACCAGGCCATTGCCTTGAGTGGCGCCACTCAATTGGCAGGGGCGCCACCAATATTGGCCAAAATTGTGCAGGGGCGCCTCTCCTTTCGCACGTGCTCGTTGCGCCTTTGACATTTTGTGGGGCGCCGTCACTGGCCGGAGGGGTGCCGTCACTAGCCGGAGGGGCGCTGTGACTGGCCGGAGGAGCGCTGTCACGGGCCGGAGGGGTGCCGTCACTGGCCGGAAGTGCGGTCGGAGGGGGCGCCGTCACTCGCCGGAGGGCATCTTCACTGGTCGGAGGGGGCACCGTCACCGGCCGGAGTGGCGCCGTCACTGATCGAAGGGGCGCCAGCTTTTCCTGGGCACTTAGGGTCCAAAGGACCAGGTTATGACCTGGATGACCATATACTCGGTACGCCAGTTGGGGCTTGGCCTGCAGGCCCAGCCCGGCCGCGGCCACAAGGCCGATCTCCACCCAGTGGCCAAGAGAGTCGTCATGATGGTGCCGGAGAAACGTCACCAATCGACTCGGAAACTGGCCCGACTGCTCACTCAGGCAGGCTAAATGACCTCCCATATGATGGTCTACCGCCACCTGCGCAACAACCTGGGCATGCGGCCACTCAAACTGAAGTGGACGCCTTTAGATACGAGCGGAAAACATTATGTCCGGATAATTTCGCTACACCCTATACATGTCATATCATATATATCCAACTATATCCATATCATATCCAACTCTTCTCACAAACAGAAGTTAGAGACACTATTACCTGTGACCTTCGAGCTAAGTTAACCCTGCCGCTGAGATCAGTAACTTTATTGCTGGACCGTGTCCAGAAGAGAACTGGCAGAGACACAATTGCTGTCAGAAAACGGCAGGCGGGATTCCATGCCCGGTGATAGAGATAAGAACCCAAGGGCCAGCTGGATAAAAAACAAATATTTGTGTCGGAATACACTCTTAAAGTCTGGGCCTGGAGCTGCAGCTACGGGCACACTAACAGCCCGGAAACAAATACCACTCTTCGCTTATTCGTTTATTACTTGATAAGTGTATGTGGTAGGTTAAATACTGACTTGATGATATGATATGCATGAGTAACTCAGGTGATGATATGAGGCAGGAAGATCGATACTAGATACTCGATATCGGCAATGTGATGGATGATAAGATAGAATAGTATATGATCTATGGGATAACGGTATGGGCTAACGGTGACCCTGGGAGGTGCGTATGATATGGGTATGATTATGGTATGATATGGCTTACTGATATGCGTATTGACGTAGGTTCGTTGTATTGATATGCTAGGTATTTAATATGATATGATATTGATATGACATTGCCAGTGTGTTTCTGAGCGCCTAAGCTTAGCGTTCTGCCTCGCGGTGCAGTTGGTACCGCCCCACAACTTTTCGGCCTGCCTGATGAGGGAGAGCCTGGTGAGGGAACCCGGGCCGTGGCTTAGGAGGAGCAGTCTGGTGATGGAGCCGGGCCGTGGCAGAAGGGGAGGCTCTTTTGGTGAGGAAGCCGGGCCGTGCAGGGAGAGTCTGGGTTGAGGAGCCGTGCTGGCCGTGGAGCAGAGGGAGAGACCTTTACCAATGAGGAGCCGGGCTAGTGGCAGAAGGAGAGTCTTCTGGTGTGAGAAGCTCGGGCTCGTGGCAGAAAGAAAGAGTCTGGTGAGCCGGGCTGTGCAGAGGGAGAGCCTGGTGAGGAGCCGGGCCGTGGCAGAGGGAGAGTCTGGTGAGGAGCCGGGCTGTGGCAGAGCGGTGGAGTGGTCGCCAGGTGAGGAGCCGGGCTGTGGCAGAGGGAGAGCCTGGTGAGGAGCCGGGCCGTGGCAGAGGGAGAGCCTGGTGAGGAGCCAGGCCGTGGCAGAGCGGTGGAGTGGTCGCCAGGTGAGGAGCCGGGCTGTGGCAGAGGGAGAGCCTGGTGAGGAGCCGGGCTGTGGCAGAGGAGATCCTGGTGAGAGCCGTGCCGTGGGGCAGAGGGAGGTCTGGTGAGAGCCGGGCCGTTGGGCAGAGGGAGGTCTTGGCCAGTGAGAGAGCCAGCGCCGGGTGGCAAGAGGGCAGTCTCTTCGGGAGGAAGCCGGCTGTGCGGTCCAGCGGAGAGGTCTTAGGTGAGGAAGCCGCTGGCCTGCGTGGGCAGAGGAGAGTCTGGTGAGGAGGCCGGGCCGTGGCAGAGGGGAGAGTCTGGTGAGGAGCCGGGCGTGCAGAGGAAGTCCTGCGTGAGGAGCCGGCCGGACAGAGGAAAGATCTTAGCCGGCTTGGCAGAGCGGTGGATGGTCGCCAGGTGAGAGCCGGCCTGCAGAGGGAGACTGTGAGGAGCCGGCCGTGCAAGGAAGTTGTGAGACCGGCTTGGCAGAGGGAGAGTCTGTGAGGAGCCGGGCCGTGCAGAGGAGAGTCTGGTGAGGACCGGGCTGTGCAAGGAAGTCTGTGAGGAACCTGGACTGTGCAGAGGGAGAGCCTTGAAGCCGGGCCTGCAAGGGAGAGCTGTGAAGAGCCGCTGTGGCAGAGAAGTCTGGCGAGAGCCGCCTGGCAGAGGGAAAGCTGGTGATGAGCCGGCTGTGGCAGAGGGGAGAGTCTTGCGTGAGACCGGGCTGTGCAGAGGAAGCCTGTTGAGGAGCCGGCGTGCAGAGGAAGGCCTGGTGAGGAGCCGCCTGACAGAGGAGAGTCTTGGTGCCGGCTTGTGCAGACGTGGATGCTCGCCAGAGGAGAGCCGCCGTGCAGAGCGGTGGAGTGGTCGCCAGGTGAGGAGCCGGGCCGTGGCAGAGGGAGAGCCTGGTGAGCCGGGGGGCTGTGGCAGAGCGGTGGAGTGGTCGCCAGGTGAGAGCCGGCCGCGCACCACAGCAGGTGAGAGGGCCGCGGTGCCGCCGGGTCAGGCAGAGGGCGCTCAATAGAGCTGGTGGCGGCCGGCGGCGCGCTGCCGTGCTGCCGGATGTCCTCTGACGGCCAGAGCGGAGCGGTGCCAGCGTGGCCGGGTGGCCACGTCCCGCCCGATCGATCTCCTCCGCCGGAGAGCAGCAGCCGAGCGGGCAGACCGGCCCACTGGACCAGACCAGCCCGCCAGACCGGCCCACTGGACCAGAGCAGCCCGCCAGACCGGCACAGTGTCCACTGGCCAGTGGACCCGACCAGCCCACCATTCCGCGCACACGCACACACGCGCGCGCACAGAAACACATACTAGACATGGGTCGTGGCCCAAAAATAGGATCCAATATCCCCAAGATCCCACGACAAACTGATTTTGCAGATCCAGACCACTATCCGACGATATTCTTCTCCAGGATCCAAGATCGACAGGATCCTATGACAAAATGATCCTGCAGGAACCAGGATCCAACAAGATCCTAGATATTGGATCCAAGGGATCCTGAATCACGATTTTGGGGACCTTGGCACATGTCCGATCACCTCATGTAAATATTTTACCATTGACATTGAGTATGGGAGTTTAAAAGCATGAAATACATGCATTCTGATATTTTAGCACCACAAAAAATGAAACATGCTGAACAAAATCCACAAGATCCCACGACAAACTAATTTTTCAGGATCCAGGATCCACAGGATCCCACATTTTCTTCTTCTCCGGGATTCAAGATCCATAGGATCTCACAAACAATTATTTTCCAGGATCCACGATCCACAGGATTCCACGATAAAATGATTCTGCAGGATCCAGGAGCAAACAAGATTTCGGATATTGGATCCAAGGGATCCTGGATCTTGGATCTTTTTTGGGGGATCTTGGCACATGTCTGGCTTTGTGTCACACACACACACACACACACACACACACACAAACACCAAACACGCGGCGCGCCACACACTATACGCTCGCATCGGTGCCCTCACGCACACGAACTCCAGCATTAGGCGGCGGGGCGTTCGCGTTGGAGGCGTCCCAGAGCGGCAGTGAGTCCGGCGGCCCACTCAACACTCAACAGGCTGCCGAGATCAGCTGTTGGCGCGGCCAGTGATAGAGACGCGCTGATCGCCTTCACCAGATAGTCCACCTGAGGGTCGGCCGGCTCCAGTCGCAGATAGAGCTGGAAAATCGATCACCGCACCGGCCGGCTCCAGTCGCAGATAGAGCTGGAGAATTGATCACCGCTCACCCACACATCTCAGAGGAAACTGTTTAAATTCGCTCCGATTGGCATCACCCATCTCGGAAACACGGCAAACTTCTCCTATGTGGAGCGTGCGCAAACTTCCGCTGAACTTCGGTTGCAGTGTCGTCCGCTGCGAGAGACAATGCTGGCACTCGTAACCGTAATCAACTGCACGTTGCAAGCTTATCTAAGTCCGACAAAGACACACATCAGAAGATTAGCTTGGACATTGGACAAATGGACAATACCCCAAGTTAAACATGTTGATGGCTCTAGCGGATCCAAGGGGCGGCAGGAGCTTTAGCCCCCTCCCACCCCCACAACAAAATCGACTGAAATCGGCGAACTTTGACACATTTGAAGGAAATATAATAAACTTGTACTAAGACATGTTTTAACCGTTCAATAAGGTACATACAAGGAAGCTAAATCCCATGAGTTTTCCAAATTTGTTTAAAAAAATGAATTTAGCCACCTCCAAATCGCCTGCAGCCCACGTTCTGGATTCGCCAGTGGTTGATGGTGATCAATTTCAGATATCAAAGACCTTTCATTGGAAAATGTAGTTATCTTATTCAGACTGTGCTAATTTGTTGCATTCTTAAGTACCTACCTATCTGTATTTGTCTATATAATTTCGTTAACTTGGTATGCATTCTCTAACCGTGTTAATGACGAAAAATGAACTGAAGTTAATGCATATCGACACAGAGATACACTGGCATATCGATATCCAATATTCATTGGCTCGCCTCCAGCACAAAAAATTATCAAGTTGTTCGTATTGTATAATTTACTTAGAAAATGAAGTGAATATGAACTGCGTGATTTTGGTTACCATGGTGACAACTATACTACAAGCACAGGCGCTTTATGGTAATGAGGCACGCTCATATTTAGCAATTTCCCCATATTGGTCGAAATAATGAAGGTGGCGTCTCACATTACGTAAGTCTGGCCACGATTCGCCGTGATTCCATCTCATCTGGAATGCACTAAGCCGCGTAATGCGAATCGCCCAATAACCGCTAATGCCACCACTCAACCGATTCCCCCCGTGCCAATCCGGTCGTGCATCATACTACGCGCTAGGCGCGCGGCCCGCGGCGGCGGCGGTGGCGGTGATGGCGGTGATGGCGGCGGCGGCGGCGGTGGTGGTGATGGCGGTGATGGCAGTAGCAGTGGGATAGTCGCCCTGGCTCGGTCGCGTCCTCTGATGAGCACGTTTGATCTGCAGCTCCCCGACAGATAGCTGGCACGCCTTCACCATACATCACTCTGTCCAATTAACCGTGGCGATAGGGAATTGGCGATGGCTTCCGATCCGGGCCGACTTCTGCGTCTTACTCGGACCCCCCTCCCCCCGGCTGATAACCGCAGTGCCTGTGCCACCACCATACACCACTGCTGCCACCGCTTCCACAGCACCTACCACAAACAACCGCCACCCCATCCGCCACCGCCACCCCCACCACCACACCCACCCCGCCACCACCACCGCCACCACCCCCACCACCGCCACCACCCCAACCACCCGCCACCACCGCCACCACCGCCACCACCGCCACCCACCGCCAACAGCCACCACCGCCACCAACCGCCACCCACCCACCACCCCACCACACGCCACCACCGCCACCACCCGCCACCACTGCCACCACCGCCACCACCGCCACCACCCCACCACCGCCACCACCACCGCCAACCACCGCCACACCGCCACCACCCCACCACCGCCACCACGCCACCACCCCACCACCGCCACCACCCACCACCTGCCACCACCCACCACCGCCACCAACCGCCACCAACCGCACCACCGCCACCCACCCCCTCCACCGCCACCACCCCACCACCGCCACAAACCCACAACCGCCACAACCCCACAACCCCACAACCGCCACAAACGCACCCCCGCGCCCCACCACCGCCACCCCACCGCCACCGCCACCCGCCACCGCCACCGCCACCGCCACCGCCACGCCACCGCCACCGCCACCGCCACCTGCCACCCCAACCGCCACCACCGCCACCACCGCCACCACCGCCACCACCGCCCACCACCGCCAACAACCCAAACAACCGCCACGAAACCGCCACAACCGCCCACAACCCCACAACCCCACAACCCCACCGCCGCGCCCCACCAAACCGCCACCGCCACCGCACCGCCACCGCCACCGCCACCCCACGCACCCCACCCCACCGCCACCCACCCCACCTCCACCGCCACCGCCCACCGCCACCCCACCGCCAACCGCCACCATCGCCCCCACCGCCACCGCCACCGCCACCGCCACCGCCACCATCGCCGCCGCCGCAGTCGGAAGTCATTTTTCAGAGCAGCCGCGATCACATGACGATACCACACAGAGCCGGCAGAGGAGCCGATCGGAGCGCGACAGCCGCCGTGCCGGCAGAGATTACCGTGTCTCCCCTCCAGCTGTTGACGTTCCCCCGATATGGCCGCGCGCGACTGGCGTACGTAATCGGTGCTGCCGGCGTCGTGAGTGACATCACTGCGCCGGAACCGCCTCAGTACGTCTCCGCTCATCCATGGAATGAGCTTCCTCAGAGATGATAGGTGGGCATCAGGTTATAGCTCGACAAGTCGATGGATGAATGGCTTGTTCTGATTGTTTTAAGAGACATAGTAGTAGAGCTGTTCTGCGATTGAAATTAAAGTATCCATGCTAACAGCATATTCTGGCATATTACAGGGTGTTTCATAAAATGTATCCACTCGGAAATCTCGCGATAATTCCGAAAGTTGTTCGCAGGTCTTCAACTTTAGCAGCATTTGGAAAGCTGATGAAATTTACATCCACAAAGTAATCACCAAGCCCATCGACTTTAAATTCACTTGGCTTCACCGCAGTGAAAACCTTAAAACAAATTCTCTCACATCTCACTTTCTCACCGATTGATATCCAGAATCTGATGGATCAACCATGCTAAATGAAAAATGAAGCCACGTTGCTGTTAGTGCGAAACATCAACAAAAACGCACGGTTCAAACCCAAATAATGTAGATGCACAAATCACTCTAATCATCCAAAACTAATCAAAAAGACCAATTTCATCGTGAATCTTCTGACAAGTTCAGTTTTCATCAGGTTAAGCGTTGGCTTCGTCCGTGAACGAAAATTTGTTTTCCAGACGATGGACTTTTCTTATGCACGGTGGCAAATAGCTCACGCTGCGCACCCATCTGCCTTTCTCTACTGCTACACGTTGGGTCCTGTAGGCGTCAGTCCAAGTCTTCTCATTATCTTCCAAAACAAGCACACTGAGCTCAGCTCAGCCTGATCCATCTGGCAGATTTTCTGCTGCCCCTCTCGAAGAGTTTCACACCAGCCATGTTGTTTGAAGCTTGCTGATTGCCCGTCGGACAGAATATCCTCTTGTCTTATGATATACCCGTCCTCTTTCCAACCTCCTACACTCCACCGGACACGATCGGGTCATGCTCTTCCCTTTATCTTGCCTCAATCCTGAACACCTTCTTACCTTCTATGGAGAGTGAAACACTCCACGATTGAAAATCCGTCCTCTTTCGATAAGTTTGCATATTAGCATGAATTTGTGCCATCACGATTAATTTGGTTTAACCGTCCGTTTGTATTCGCCTAACAGCACGTGCTTACATTTTTACATCTTCAAGCAATGTTCATCCATCAGTTGCTGGAATCATCTGAGAAACTGAGAGTGAGAACAATTGTTTTTAGCTTTTTCACTTGCGGTGAAGCTAAGTGAATAGAACGTTGATGGGCTTGGTGATTACTTATGTGATGTATAATTTCAATCAGCTTCCAATGCTCTAATTTGAAGACCTGACGCCAAAAGTTCCGAATTACTCGCAATTTCCGCAGTGATACATTTTTACGAAAACACCCTGTATGTCACAGTGAACTGTATAATCATGCTAACAAAACAACTTCTACCAAACCTTAGGTCCATCTCGCCAACTCTGGTAGACTCGTCCTAGGGGAGCCAACTTCTGAGAGATACCTTATATGGACGTTGTCGCTGTCGGACAAACTACGCAATCGTTTAATCCTAGCCAACTGAATGTCATAGACCAAGGCTTCTTAGTTCTTTTCATAAATTGTCGGGTCGATCGAGACAATCGCGAGCTTCTGCGCCGTTCGCAGCATGTTGCGGTAGGACTTCGTCCACGACAGGTTTTGATTGAGCGCCGTAAAGCAACTAGCCCGCATGGCAGTAATGTACTACGGAACAGTATTCAGTGTATTGCGGTACAGTCTATGCACCAGCAAAGAAGAGCCTGGCAGACCTGTGTGGATACTGGATATCGTATGGATATCTAAGTTGTTGTGGCCTAATTTTACATTTGTAGCTGTGTCCCCTGTACCTATAACTGTAGTGTACCTACATATAACACCGCCACCGCCACCACCACCGCCACCACCACCACACCACCGCCCGTACATATTTTCATTAATATCACTGGATTATATCATTTATTATATTATAGATATAGATAAAATATGTTATCGATATAAAATATGTTGTCTATGATAATATAAACCCGCATTGGCATTTTGATACACTCATTGGATATATTCATCGGAAATAATAATTTGACTGTGCCATTTCTCAGATATGCTACACAGTACAGTGTACACACTGTTGCATAATAACATTGCATTTTCTTTGCGTAAAACCGTTCACAATTATCTCCGATCTAGCAGTGAGTAGTGACTAATATTAGCATTGCATGTACAGTCGGTCTATTATGTATATTCCCCTTTTTAGTTTTTAAAACTCATCTAATTTCACTACTGTGTACATGAAGGACTGATTTAAGGGAACATGTGGTACCTACATAGGTAGGCGCCACATATTCCTTTGTATCAGTCCTTCATGTACACAGAAATGAAATTACTTAAATTGTTCAAACCTGCGTGCTAAAGGGACACTCGTTCTTGTGAACTATATTGGATTGAAGGAGAGGGACCTGGTAACCTCCTTATTGGAGAAATTGATCAGAGAGTCCTCTTCGAATATAATATTCCACCAAGAAAGCTTATAATTAGGATGATTTTAGAATACTGTGATATAAAAGGGGTGAAGTCCAGTCGATGAGCCTCAGGTGTTATTTTGTGGAACGGTTAACCAACATATAGTGGTTAGTGTTATGATTTCTGAGTCAGATCACTTAGGTTTAAAAAATCATACACGAAACGATGGACAAAAAATGACGTATACCACTACACACTTACCAGCAGACAATAGTTACTCGTAAGAAAATATGAAAGTAAAACACGAGCAAATGCATAGTACGCGTGCACAAAAAACACCGAACCAGTCTTACAACAGATTGGGTGATAGATGTGTGGACACACTGCCCACGATCGAGCCGAGAACGCAACGAAAATTCATTAGTAGCGTTTGAGAAGCCCTCGCGGTGCCCGGCGTCCAGGCCGATTCCAGGAGGCTGCCGCGCGATACGAGAAAATCCGCCCGCGAGGTACATTGACAGACGGGAGAAGCTGGTCGCTCCAGGCATGGCCTGTCCAAACGTGTGCCCGAGTATGTGTCGCTGCCGATACATCGGTCGCGCGACCAAACAACGACGGAATTGCCTCCGAGCACACGATCCCTCAGCGCCCTAAATACGGCAATCCTGTCACGGTGGTGACCAGGTTCACAAGCACACTGCGCCAACCCAGCCCTCCACGGTCGGCGAGATATAATCAGCACATGCGGGCTCCAGAGACAACCCTGGCCCAAAGTTTACCACTTTCTGCACCCTGTGTAGGATGACACTGAGCAGCCCCACCCCAGACGGAGAGGCAGTAAAGGATATGGAAAACTGACCCACTTGGATAGAGGAGTCTTTCGGACATCGGTGTGAAGATGATGACGAAGTTATACAGACAGAGAAGGATAGAAGTTGCACTTTTTTGACAAACATTGGAGATGTGCTTTTCCCAGGGATAGGTTTGAGTCGACCTCACACAAGCATCTTCACGAGAACGGGATTGGAGTGTAAAGAATATGCCAGATATGTTAAAGATTGAAGGATCGGTTTTCTTGAGAATTTTGGGCTGTGCCGACTAGAAGCAAGGTAGTCTTGGATGGGTTCATTTCAAAGGAATTTGATGCAAAATAGGATTGGACGGTAAGGATGGTCTCCTCCTGCCGGGTTTTAGAAAGGTTAGATCATCAGGATGCGCAAGTCCAGGAGCTGGTATCGTCGGCAATAGATATATAGAACGTCCGTGGGAGATAAGATGGACAGTCCGTAGTGGAACACGCTTGAAGAGGATCGGGCCGGACCCAAGGAGCCCGACGGGACTTCCTAGGGAAAGCCTGACAAGTTATAAGGAACCGCCTCTCACTACCTGCCGCCGTCTACCAAGACTAGCTCCCGAAACCACTCAGGAATCAAACTCCCGTACCACCTCAACTTTCGTTAGGAGACGCCATGTACCAAAGCTACTCGAAGCGCGACTTAAGGTCGATTGTGATGTGCACGCAACGACATGTCCACTGTCAATGCGGCGCCGTCATCCACTCGACAAGCATCTATCACGGCGTCCTCCGTCGAATTAAGCACTGTACGGTATGGCGTAATAACTTGTGAAACGATAAAAGAGAGAGAAGCAAGATAAGAAAAAGTCAGCTTGAGTTGCAAAAACGACCCCTTTTCACCATGTTTGGATAAAACTGCAGAATCGATATCTCTAAAATTGACGCCCCATATCACGAGAACCAGATTGTGCAGTGGTACGACAGAGGCAAACGTTTCCATGACGACGGGAAGGCAACGTCGAAATTACTTGGTGTTGATCATATGTAGCAGGTGAGCCCGATCACAGGCCGAATACACTTGACGGACAGCGTGAAAGCACACCGTCGTGCCCGCACTGCCTTGAGGAGGACAGTGACTAAGTGCTAATGACAGCTCTGGGAGATAGCCGCCGCAGACGCATTGCTAGTCTGTTTGTTGAACACGTGTAGGTCTCGGGAGGAAGAGGGCTATCCAGCCTGCTAGTCTCAGCGAGCGATCGCGAGCCGACAGTAGCAAAATGTTTTATTTAAACGCCCGTCCGCCTGCCCGCTGACAGTTTAAACTCGGGTATGCACCTCTCCAGCACTTGGCGGCGCCAGAGCAAAGTCTACGTCATCGTTTACCGCCAGAACACGTCGTCAGCAGCATTCGGTCACAGCAGAAAGGCGCGCTATAACAGTGGAAGAAGCACCGCCTTCACTCGAAGTTAAAACGAAGCGACCGATATGCATCCTGTCAGCCAGCCAAACTCGGAGACACCGCCACACCGGTACGCCTCGTCCCTCTCACGTTAGCAGGTCCATGTAAAGCGTGCGCTGAGCTTCCTCAAGGCCAGGGACAGCCGGCGGGCGGCGAAGGGAGTAACCAGTCCTCAAGCGGCAATGCGCGATCACCCCATCACACCGCCACCACCACCGCAAGAATAACTCGCTACTTTCTCCTCTATGCCCTGCTGCACTGTAAAAAACAGCACGTCCATCTTCAGCGCAGAAAGTCCAAGCTCACGGCATCCCAGTTCCTTTTGCGCCAGGGCGCGCATATATACGGGCGGGCACGAATCGACTTCTCCGGTGGTAAAGGCGAGCACGTGACGTAATCACAGTCAGGGTTTTGGTCGGCGTATGAGCGTCAGGAGGCGCAGCAAGTGTGCATTCGTAGGTACGGGAACGTTGAGTGACTTTAGTGGTCAATTAGAGACTGTGGGACGGCGTCTAGGTGTTAGGTCTCTTCAGCCAACTGGAGAAGGTCCAGCTCGTGCTGCGGCTGCCACTGTATTGTCCCATCCACCAGGTGCCGTCGGACGCAGTCAGGGTTCTTGATGTAGTTTCTCCCAGGCTAGGAAATCCGGGCCTCCCCGTTAGCTCAAGAGCTGCTCGCACCCGCTGATTCATGTTATGGTTCACCGACTGCGACCGCCACCGACCGAACTTTTGGGCTACAGGATAGACCATCGCCCACTGAGCCTGGAGCGGAGGCGTCCCCGCCACCAAGTGGTACTTTGATGGGCCACAGGCGTCTCCACCATGTGATACCCGGCTGGGCCTGGAGGAATCGGTTGTCTTAGACCGTTTAAGAATAGCCGCTGTCAGATTTTCACTGGTTAGATGCATGTGCCACACCAGCGTCACCAACGACCCAGTCGGCTCCCGGCGTCCTCCGACTAGGAGGGGCCGACGGTCTCCTTCCCGCTCGATTTCGGCATCCCGTGAAACACCCAGTAATCCGTGTCCTGGCCGGGTCCGTGCAGCCAGGTTCGATGACCGACAGCTAAACCACATCTAAGTCTGTGCTGTTCAGCGTAATGCCGTCTGTTACGTCCCTCCATCTTAGGCACCCCGCTGTACCGACCACGTGTGGTGAGGGTACCTAGTGTTGAGTGGTGATCCGGTTTGTGGGTACCTGGCTGTGGGGCCGGCCCAGCTTCCACCGCGGCCAGTTTGCTTCACATGAAGCCGCGCAGGCGATCAATCCAGCGCCGAGGCGCCGAGGGCGGCCGAGGAGTCGCGCCGCAAGGCACTGCTCAATCCTGGTGCGACCATTGTCAGGCCCTAGCTTCAGTCACGGTCCATCCGCCTGTCGCGTCCTGGCACCCGACGTTCCGCGCAACGGTACCCGCGGCGCGCTCCACCCTCCCGGCCAACACGCAGCCGAGCTGCCAGCCGGCATCCGTCGCCCCAGCCAGGCCCAGCGTTGCCCCCGTCTGACACGGCCTGGCACCTTCGCTCCTTGCTCGGCGGGCCGGCCGCAGTCGGCCGTGACTGAACCCGGCCGCGTCAGCAGGTCGGTTTAGAATCCGTAGTACGAGGAACGGCCTCGTCTGATTGGTGCCCAGTGCACGGGGGCTACCACCTGCTTTCGTAGAACTGTAGAAGGTGTGCGCCACCGGTCCTAACTGCCCCTCCATGCATTGGCTCACGGACAATCGAACGCCAAATAAGGCGGATAAGATACATAATATGACCGACTTACCTACAGTACGTAGGGTGTACAGAGAGTCTAGGCTGTTTGGAGGCAATTTAATATGCAATTAGTTATTGGCTCCCTAGAGCTGCAGAAAAGCATCGTCATACTGTCATTATATATACCAGTAAGACGCCTTAAACGGAACGAAGGACGAGCGAGTCCGAATAAATTCCGGCGTCGAATGTGATCAGCCCGTCCCAACGGAGGTTCGTTTTTGTGCAAGGCAGTGCATTTTATATTTTTCGCTATGTGTGTTGCCGGTCGCAAATAGATCCGAATAAATCGATACTTTTGAACTAAATAAGTTTTGTGCAGCGCTATTTTTAGATTTGCAAATTATAAGCTCTCATGTTTGTAGTCAAAAATTCATTTTGCGTCTGGGCTGTGGTATTAGATGATTCATTGCACTACACTGCATAAAAATTTTATTCGTAATATACCCTTGGTTTTGAAGCTTACGGCTGGTGTAATGAAGGAAATTATGATAAAATCAAGCAATGTAAAAATATTACAGGCAAGAATACTGCATTGAAAACCTAGAATTTTCCTGTGCGTAGCATTTTAGAGACGTTACATTGTCTACAGATTGGTGTTTGTTTCATCAGCCTTTACGTCCCATAATGCTGAGCACGATTTAAATGTGAAAACGTCATTATAAACTATTGATTTGCGCTTGCATATAGTCAATAAGAATTGCGCGTACCACGCTGCCGCTGAAAATCGACACATGTGCATAACGCCGGGCGGATCGTTCTCTACGTGCAATCTTGTGTTTGACCCATTCTTTGCGACTTTTGTTTGCCGAGATTATAGGGTCCGCCTATTGCATACGATTGTTGTAGTAATTTCTTGGACGACACAGGCAGGTGCACGCTGCGCACGTGCAGTGTGACCCAGAGTGAGCTCTGTGCTAACATTGCCCAGTGTGTGTTGGTCTCCAGCCTCACACCATTTTAGCTTTATTAGTCCAGCATACCGTACCTCCAGCTACAGCCAGATAATACTTTCTGAACAAACCCTGACGCGGCTACGTGTCAACGCGCCATGCTGAACCCATCAACATAGAACTATAAAATTGTAAATAATTCAGTTAATGTCAATTACATGGGTATCAGATGGCGAAGCACCGTGCTTGTCAATCGGATGGCGGGGTTCCAAAAAGATATAGCTTCTGACCAGCTGCGCGTCTGGGCCGGCGGGCTCGGTTCGGATGCCGGCTTATATGGAGAATAACGGTATTCAATGAGGACTCGCTCGCGCTTCGCGCTCGCTCGTAATAACATGGATTGTAACACCTCTGACCTCTGTTATTCTGTTCGGAAGTATTCATTGCAACGAACAACAACGTTTTCTCTCAAATGTATCCAATAAATGACCATAGCCAACGAATTACAAGGTGATCTCAGCATGGCAATGGAATCATTAGTCCTGTAAGCCAAGTTGGTTCAGCTAATTAAGACCAATTGGTCAATACCTTGAAGTTCAAATAGCAATATCCATTAAACTCCTGACGGACTTCGTCTGAAACGTTATTAATTTGCAATGGAGACCTCGGCTAATTGTTTTGACAGTTTCTGAACAACTCTGCCCAGTTCCGGAAATGTTCCAGCAGCGCTCTGTTACCTTGCTCGTGTACTGCCGCTGCTGCCAACACGACTCCCTTCCATGAGCACGCCACAGCCCTCTGCCTGCTGTGGAGTCGGTGGACTGTCCGATCCGGCGCCGTGCCTCAGACTGCTGCCGGACCCCCGCTCCTCTGTAGCGGGCTGTACCACATGGACTGCTGCCGGACCCCCGCTCCTCTGCTGCCGGACCCCCGCTCCTCTGCAGCGGTGCCCCGTCTGTCGGACGGCTGTACCACATGGACTGCTGCCGGACCCCCGCTCCTCTGCAGCTGGGCCCCGTCTGTCGGACGGCTGTACCACATGGACTGCCGGCCCGGCCTGGCTGCTGGTAAAATACAGCGATTTATGGCGCGGCGAATGGTCGGACAAAGGAGGTGGTGATGAATGTTTGACGGTCGGCTGGGCGCGGCGGCTCGGCGGCTCGGTGCCGATCACTCCATCAGCGCTCAGTTGATGGAGGCTCCGGCGCCACAGGCCGCGTCCGCCCAACCCAGCCGACGAAAATGGCGCCGCATATTTGAATGGAAATGCTCCCGGGAGATCGTTAGTCATGAAATGCATCGGGTTACAGCCCCGGAAGAATACATTATTTGCCCTAATTATTGATAAGTAGTTAGTGGGATCTATACATCCATCATCTAAAAAAAAAAAACACAGCTAGTGGGTGCCAGGCGGCGGCGCACTCGGATTTTATCCAGCGAGGGCAAAATAATTCTTGGTTGCCAAGTATCACCAAAGTTTAACCACGCGGCGTAGGGGTCCCAGCAGGAAACCGCGGCGTAGGGGGTAAACTTTACCCCCTCGTATCTTCCGAACCAATAACCGCAGCCGAGACTCGCAAGTGCGGCGATCGAAAGCTCTTCGCTGAAACGAATCGAATGCATATCATAAATTTTCAAGTTAGTTCAAATGTCAGGTCCATGGTCAGGTCATATGAAAAAATCGGGTTAATTGAGTTCATGGTTCATACATTCAATTTCCGAACCTTATCAATTCACATTAAAGCTCTCAAAGGTGTAATAATCTCCTGCATAAGTAAAGTGAATTGTACGCAAGGTCAAGGTCAAGATCAGGTCACAAAGAAGGTCATTGTTCACCAAGAGGTTCAATGAAAGTCTTGTGACACATGTTTAAGGGGTTAATTTACACGTGAAGATCGATAGCATCAGCCATTTGTTCAACTTGACCCCATAAAAGGTCAAGATCAGGTCATCTAAGGTCAAAACTGGTAGCTGACTAAAATTGATAAACAATGCATGTTTCTAGGTCAGTTTTGTCTCATAAATACAACAATGATATATATATATATATATATATATATGTATCAGGTCAAAAATCCAAAAAACGTTGTTTTAAAAATTATGTTATTAGCTACTTATGGCTCGGGAGCCAAACAGTCACTGAAAAATAAAGATATTACTTTGAAATTTGATTTCGGTATTTCTTACACTTGGTTCTCTGATATTATATTCCGTTTTTTAATACCTTGAAAAACTACAATTCTGAAAAAAAGTTTTTGTATTTTGAGGGGTCAAAAACCGAAAAATTTGCAAATCCGAGATTGTCATTTTGTAGACAATTAACTTGTCTTCCTTTTTCAGTTTTGCGTTTGCAATTTGTATATAAAGATATATTTTCTACGATGCCATTAATCATTATGTTAATTCCATTTCCAAATATGGCACTGACATGTCGTCATCTAAAAGCATTTTCTTCCAAAGTTATCGATTCATTTCGGATGAAATCGATTAGGGAAGAGTCCAATTGATGCTGCAATAGAGGTACTGAAACTTTGATGTCGTTATCTGTTATAATTTTCAAGTTGTTGAGAAAATCCGGGAGGGGTAACATTTACCCCCTACGCCGCGCGGGTTAAGATCAAGCTTCAACCCCTGAAATCGGATCGGATTTTGGAGAGTGTTAAGCTGTGTGTTGATATACGTAGCTTTTTATCTCAGTGAACTTTTTTAAAAATACAAATACCCACCCTTGTATCAAAAGTTTTTGTTTTGAGTCACTGCATCTAGAACACATTGTAAGACATTAATCATCACAAAATATATTTGTTCTAGTAGGTGCTTCATGTAGTAATCATTCTACGGAAGCATTAATTATTTGCTCGTTTTCCTAACTGGGTTTTGTAGCGTTGCAATGACCAGAGATTTTTGGCGCTCTAGTCGTGGTAACTTCGTACCAGCCATTTTCTTTCTCGATGGGAGTTTTGCGCTGTGAAGGATATCAGTTCTAAGGATATCGTTTTTTTTGATGTTTGAGTAACCATGCTTCGGGTATGAGCGATTGCGATTGCGATTCATGCGATTTGTAGTTAAATATTCCCATGGGAAACATTTTTAGACAAAAATGGCATATTAAAGTTAATCCTGAAGCTTGTTTACCAAAAGCTAAAAAAAAATACATCCTTAAGAATGTTATCCTCACAGCGCAAGAAATCCATCTTCCAAACGACTAGTATGTATTTTTTAAAGCCTGTGTGTAAAAAACAGATTTGTGATTAAAGACAAGTCGGTTAAAAATATCGCAGTACCCTTTCAGTACCTCATTTACGAACGATATGACCTTATATGTTATTCTCCGAATAGGTACCTAATCTTATGCACTCGTGTGGTGTAGAACATAATAACAAATAATGGCTTGGAAAATGAGCATAAAACAGCTTTCCAATAATTTGAAGTAAAATATATGGGAATGGAAAAAAGAGCTGCGAAAAGTTGGTATTGTGACTATTTTCAACGATTAACATCCTTCACCAGTAACTAAATTCCAGCGCGGGCAAAAACATAGTTTTGCCCCCGCTACTTCTCCACAGCGGGGGCAAGCTGCCCCCGCTGCCCCCGCGGTGGGCGGCCGCCCATGGTGGGTGCTAGATTGAACGGTTGATACATCTATGGAAACATCTGTGACTTTGTATAGAGCTTAGTGCTTGTGCGAGGAACATAGCTGTCAAAATTAACAAACGAGATACCATGGTCTTTTCCTCGAAGATATTAAATTATTCTCTCTGTTTCACTTGCAATTTGTTCATTGAACAACTCTGTAAATAAAGTGGTCTAATAATCGGAACGAAATGAAATAATAACTTAATTTTGGATAACCTTTTGATTATATAAAATACCATGACCATCTTCGAGGACATGGTCATGGTATTTTGTTTGTTAACTGTTATTTTTTGCATTATATTCTGAACATTAAATACTGTCTGCATTAGTAGAATGCTTTGGCACTTGGAAGAGTAAGTACCAATTACGTGCATTATTGATTGGAGTGCTTCTCACGAAACGTGGAAGCGTTATATAGGAATTTCATATTACCATGAGTCCATTTGTTTTGCCCAACAGCTGCATTTCCATACTCATGAATAACTGACAAGCCCCTCGCCAGAGGCGTCAATGCAGCAGTTTTGTATGAAGCGTTTCACGGAAGCACGCCAGTTTTCAACCTACAAATGCAGTGTGACACACTACGTGCATGTTTTACTGAATATCTTGCCGGTTATAAAAGCGACCAAAGTATACAAAAATTAATATCATTATTCATAGATGAGTGTAAACTGAGTACCTACCTACTTTGAATACGTAATATATATAATATAATATAATATAATATATATAATATATTATCTATATATATATATATATATATATTCCATCTATCAATTCCCATTTCTTGACGGTTTTCCTACATATTCAATGTAACATTATACTCAGTATATAAACACAAATACCCTTCTTTATATTTGAAGATACTAAATACCTGTCATGAATAAAGGATGGAATACTTTTTTTAGCTCTTGAACCGTTATGACACCTTGAATTTGAGTTTGCGTAAATTCTTTGCCACTATCAAATAGTTCAAATAATATATGTCCTCACTAAAAGAACACATATTTATTTATCACACACATATTATATTCTACATATTATATTCTATAAAATCCTGCAACTAAAGCAGTTTTGCAGCAGACCGCTGTCTTTCAGCTATATTCATCTGCGACAGCGTAAACCACACTGCTGTTATACCTTCTCAGTTATCAGTCCACCTCTGAGGGCAGTGCAGTCGCCGCTGGCCGTCAGCGTGGACGCAGTGTGGCGTCTGTGCTGAGTGAAAGCCGACACCAGCCAATTACCAGCGCCGAGACATGGTGCCGATGACGTCACATGCGCTCTGAATGGATGGTGGCTGCCGGCTATCCGTCCCGGGCGTGTCTCGTTAGCAGACTGCCATGTCTGTTCACAGGTCTGAATGGTCACAGGTTCACAGGTCACAGGTCGGTCTGAATGGCTGCGGAACGGGGGCGACACACGCTCACCGAATGGACGCCGTGCACAATTGTTCGGTAGGTGGAAACTGGCGACTCGGCAGTGTCAGCTCAGAAGGCAATGGAGACGCCGTGCAGAATTGTTCGGTAGGTGGAAACTGGCGACACGGCAGTGTCAGCTCAGAAGCCACGCCGACAGCCAGAGTAGGGCCTAAATCCGGCCGGATCAGTCCCTTTCAAAGATATAAGCTTGACGGAAGCTTGCTAAACGATTTTGAAAAACGTGAAAAATTGTACCGTAACTATAGCACATAGCAGGAAGGTATCAGCTTATCGAAAGCTTCTGAAGACCGCAGGTTCAAAGCAGGTTCACAACATCACATGTGTTGTATCTGAGCTCCTGATCTCTGTCAAGTCCCCCATTATGCTCGTCGACATTTTACAGAGATGGAGGTATAGTCATGAAGGATTATTTATGCGTAAGGTATGATGATTGCTCACAGGCGTTTATTTCACTGGGTGTCACAACAGAGAGATTCATATCTAGGTGGGAGGGAGATAGTACAATAAGCAATCTAAAATGCAAGCCTCAGCTTAAAGTGAACGGAACGAACCTGTCATAAAGCTGAGCTGCTAAATCCTTCAAACTGAGTTTGCTGCAGTCTGCGCCGCAAGCCTCCATTGACACACAGGCCGCGGCTCATTTCACTCTGCCTGCCGACCTGATGAATCTTAATCACGGCATTGGCTCGGCCGTCGCTGCAGCTAATGAAAGCGTTTTAACCGAGGTGCAGTGACCTTTGGCTCCTCCAGGAATCCGCAGAATCCACCACTGCAAAGTTCTGACAGACCTTAATGTGACCATACCTTTATAGAGTATTAAATATTAATTTATTAGAGAAAAGGATTAGATATTGTAATGTATAAAAACACTGCCCGAACCCGAAGTAGATGCTCACATCAATATCGACTAAAAATAAAATAAAGGAGAACAGAACAAGCCCGTAGAATGTTTGTCCCAAATTCAGGAGCGTACTGCGCAGGAGTATAAGTACTCGTCGGTGTGGACTGTAGGGTGTGTCATATTGATACTATTTTTTCAGAAACAAAACGGCCCTATGATATTCTTTTGCCCTGAGGACCCAGTCAAAGAACGTACTGAAGTTCGTTTTGCCCAACTCGCTAAACAGAGCGGCTCGGAGCATGAGAAGTTTGCCTATCTCCAATTCGTACCGCATTCAGCGCCGCCCTGAGTGGTGGAGGATATGTACTAACGTACACACACTTCATTCTGAGGCCACCGCGGACTCTCAAACTGCAGAGGATCAACTATATAACAACACTTTTGCACCACCATCCAGAGCATTATTGCATATTCTAAATACATTCCCACCTCATTTCAGTGCTAGAGAATGTAATTAACTAAACTACAAGTGTGAAGTATGTACGCTTAGTGTGATTTGCTGTATACTGGGTTCAGCGCACCATGTAACTCCACCATGTTATGTAGAGCCGATTGCTATGAACATATGACACTTATCAAACACTATCTTATTGATCATTTGAAACCTAGGACATATCATAGTTTCATAAACATATCAACATCTCAATTAACTGCCGACTATGTCTTTCAAATTTCTCCAATTGCTATTACAACACACTATGTTGAGGAAAAGTTCAACTACAGTAGCCTAATGTGACACCACAAATTGCAGAACAAATAGAACAAAACAGAATAAAACATGAGCTGCTCACTACCAACAACCAACGACAGAATCAAAAACAGTACTATTTAGCTGAAAACATTGCGATGATACACAAAGGTTTAAGGTATTTCGACCGGCGCGCGGGCACGGGCAGCGGTGAGAATGTCACTGGTTTTGCATGCTTTTTCATGACTGTTTTGCTGGTCACGGCGGTTTCGCCTTGCCCCTCCTTGGCGGTGAACAGAGGCCAAGCGGCAAATATAAGTCTGGGAGTCGGTGACGCTCGCTCCTCCGCCCTAACACCACCACCAGCGTCTCTGTACCCCCTTTTACCGCGCAGCTCACAAGCCACCGCCGTGCACCCGAGAAGGCCTCGACTGAACGGCGTGCGACCTGGTTCGTCAGGCTTCTCGTTACGGTGCTAACGTGGACAGCTGTTCACTCGCCAGATTACCGTCTCCCAGTTGAACAGCTCCGTGCTGTGTCGCAGCGTAAGTTGATGACTGGAAGCGGATGACTTAGGAAAGTTTGCGGACGGATTTTTGGTGTTCTTCCACAGCACTGAACACATGAAACGTATCACTGCATGTCATGACTTTTCCATCTGTACATCGCCACTGAATGCCCCAGAAGCAATTTGGCCTGATCAGTTGATCAATCCCAGTACCTCGATAGGCTATACTACTGCCGTGGTTTTTTAATCCGTAGGCCACAGCGGCTGCCGTGGCAAGGCAAGGGGCACCAGCAATTCATGGACAGCTTTGCAGCGTGCTATGTGTCTTGCCATCTGTTTCCTGCCATCCAAGCTCCAGACATGACTCACGGCCCTTCTATGCCAGCCCGCAGACCTTACTGGGGTGCAATCTGAGGCAGGCTCGTGCCCTGGCTATAGGTGGCGTAGGAGGTGGATATGAGTGTCCAGACTGTGCGCAGTCATCATTCCGGCTGAGTAGGGATCCAACATGCACTAGGTCATATGACGCCGTGTGGTCGAAGAGAGTATTATCAGCGAGTCAGCCCGTATTACTTTCAGGTCAACTATGCTGCGCTAGCATCCCGAGGCTGCTCGAAGAATTCGTTGATTGACATTGACACATCTGTCTGTGGCTCCGTGACATTAATTCACGAACCTGTCAGCGTGCCGCTTCAAAGTCGAGACCTCACGGTGCGTAGCGGTGTCGGTGGAGCCGCTGTGAAGTGGTGACAGAGGACTGTGGTGTGTTTGGGTGGGCTACATTCACGGGCACTTATCTGCGCTGGTTCGTATCACGCCTTCGGAGGGGCAACTCGAGACCGCCGACAAGCACAACAGTCCACGTACAACATGCAAAACCAGTGAAATTAGTTTACCGTGCCCCTCCCGCACGCCAGTGTTTATCGTACATTTTATGTTCGATTTCCAATGATTTCCTGCTAAGTATTAGTACACATTTTTTTAATTATGGCTTGAGGTTGTTGCAGTAGAGTGAAGCAGATAACTATCATATCTTTGTCTTGTTCGCAATTATTACAGTCGTCACACTCACATACAGGTGCTTGTAGAGACGCGTTGGTCATTTAATAGTGTTTCGGTGATCAGTCGGGGAGTTAAACACATTCTCGGCAGTTAATCTGGATGTGATATATTATGCAATCTTGATAATTTCCAGAATGGTCAAATGAATCAATGAGTATGATTAATAAGGTTCACTATGTTCATAGCAATCCGTCGGCATTATTATATTGAGTACAGGTGCGTTGACCCAATGACGACATTCACACTTATCGTACATAACATCCCACTTGTTGGATAGTCCTACATCTCTAAGGCTTAAGTGAGGTGAAATGTAATTTATGAGTGTGAATATTTTTGCTCTAAGATGAATGTGTTAATTGTTGTGATATATTGATTTTGTTCTATTTGTCTCCTCACTGCAGTTGACAGGAATCTCGACCAATGTGAGACTCAAACTCGCAAATATAATAAGACTCACAACAGATAACACATTCATCTAGACTAACGTGCAGTTCGATATAAGTATGCACTACACTTTTCCTGAACACACCAGGCGCCGCTACTAAGTCTGTCGGAGGCAAACACCGGGTAACGTATTAGAGATAGGGACAACACTATCACTCATGCTCCGAGCCGTTCTTAGTGTACGCGACGTTGGAGAAAAACGAAAACTTCGGCCAATCGTTCTTCTGGTCCTCAGGGCACAAGAAAATCCAATGGGCCGATTTTGAATCTTGACTAGCGACACACCTAGACTGTGAAGCCACAACCTCCACTCCCTCATCCCTGTTTCAAAGAAGGTATATACTGTTCAACAGTACGTAGCCCAGTTATTTTTTAAGCGAGGGCGGGGGCTACGTCAGTAAGGTTTATAGTACAATCGCTCCCCAGCCAAAATATTGCTAATCCGGCGAAGGGAGGGAGGTCGAGTCGGCAGCCGAATCGTTATTTTATCTATCTGCTAAATTTGGATTAGCTTAAAGGAGAGGGCATGACCTCATGCCTACCGTTCCCGTCCTTTTACAGACGAAATAACGGCTGAAATAGAGAAAATTTCACACTAGACCTCGTGAAGTCAATTATTTTATTGTAATGCTTTGATGAACATGTTCAAACAGTGTATCGACCTCAATATGCAAGGCCAGCAACTTATTACATATTACATCTCACAGCAATTGACCAACTATCGGTTAATATGTTTTCACTTTGCAGGCTATGCACAATTATGTTTGAATTTACTTTTCAGCTAATGTTGAGGACATGTGGTGCAACGTTAATCGTTTCGTATTAAAATAGCATTTGAATAGTGAACTTTACCTCATATTAACACAAAATAAAAGAAACGTTTAACTGACTTTTTATAGGTAAGGCTTAACCACTACTACCACGTGGAATGCGACAGTTAATAACACGATGTTGGGGGTCGTGCCTGTGTTCCATAAAGCAGAGAACCGTTCTAAATGCGGTGAGACTGAAGCAAAAGCATTACGATTGCTTTGACTCTACGCTTACGACTTTGACCCTTATTTTCCAGCTTGAATGAGGCATGAAGCGTCACTCTATTTTATCTTCACATGGAGTGTCTCAGCTGAAATAATGACTAAGAGCTAGTGAAAGGCTGAGCTGTTGGATTAAAGCTGCAAATTTCACAAGGACTGCGTGGGCCGTGACATGATATCTTCTCTCCAGATCGGTGAGAAGCAGTTAAATGTATCTTTTATTTTTATTTAATACGAGGCAAAGTTACTATTCCAATTATATTTTAACAAGCATCATGTACTTCGCAGCAGCTATACAAATTTACGTGATGTTAATGGTTTCGTTTACATATGCCTCGATTGTGCGCTCCATATAAAGTTGTTAAATTAGTGGTCATATATTTACTTAATTTCATCTTGGAATAGCTTTGTTACGAATATGAACTCGCTTAATCTCTGGGAAGAAGTGTGCGGAAATGAGAACGCAGCCTTTGTGAGGTTGGTTGCTTTAATCCAACAGCTCAGCATTTCACTAGCTCTAAGTCATTGTTTCAGCTGAGACACTGTGTGAAGATAAAATAGAGTGACGCTTCACGCCTCATTCAAGCTTGAAATAAGGATCAAAGTCGTAAGCGTAGAGTCGAAGCAATCATAATGCTTTTGCTTCTGTCTCACCCCATTTAGAACAGTTCTCTGCTTTATGGAACACAGGCACGACCCCCAACATCGTGTTATTAACTGTCGCATCCCACGTGGTAGTAGTGGTTAAGCCTTCCAAGAAAATGAACTTCATTCGCGCATTTTTTGCCGTTTATATTCTTCGAATCCGATCGATAACATGAACTAAAACATGAACTAAAATTTGAAGACACCGTAGCATGTGAAAAATGTGATTATCCAGCTCCGAATCTCACAATTTGCCACACCATCTTCTTTGGAAACGCTTCTGCCATGACTGATATCAAATTAAAGTTGTTCGCAAGGGCGCCAACACAAAATTTACATTATGAGTGGGGCCAGCCAGGTGTTTTGGGGAGAAGCTAGGTTTTTCCCCATTTCCTTAGCACTGATGTTAACATCAAGCTAAGGAGGAGGGGGGGGAGCACAGCCATCCTGGAGTGATCTCATGTCGACGCCACTGGTTCTTCGCATCAGGTTTATTATACAGAACCTCGCTGACATAGGACAAAATTACGTTTATCATGAGTAGAAGCGTGATGTTTGCATAATTTTGTATAACAAACTCACACTTTCGATGTCTTATATAAAGAATAAGTTGTTGTTTTTTTCTACGAAACGTTAAAATCCGTTTCGCCAAGACGGGGGGCGGTGTCGCCCCCCACCCGGTCCCGAAGTCGCTGAAGCAAGCAGTCCTCTCTGCCCCTATTCCCGGGTCTATGGGCTCAATTTCAGCGACATAAAAATATCAAATATGATCGTGACAAGTTTGGATGCAGACTGTTGAATCTGAATCCGTCGCTCTAACCTTCAGCCAGTGCAGATTTAAAACTTTTAATTTTACGTTTAAGCGGAAGTATGGCACATTCAACGGTAAGTCAACAGACACTGCTGTAAATTTTTCACCAGTTCCGCTGGGCCTCAATAACGCTCATATCGTTTGCTGTGACACCATTTTATCAATAGTATATATATATATTATATAATATATATATATATATCTAATATATTATTAAATATATATATATTATTATATATATCATACATTCATACTCTGAACCTGCCCGGCATGGAGACGAAAGAAACCGACTCGGTATCATTGTCAAGGAGCGAGGTAATAATTATTGTGACGCCATCATGTTTGTCTCGTCAAGGCGCTTTGATTCATAACTTGTTTATTTGTTTATTGATGCATATCACCAACGGGCTGAAACATCCACTGACAGGTGAAGTCAGGTAAAAATAAAATATTTACCTATAAAATAAAAATACACCTAAAAATAAAAAATATACAGATACATAAAAATAAACATGAAATACAAATACAAATACATGTAAAATACGAATTCAAGTGCATATAAAATGCACATATAAATACATTTATTAAAACACAGTTTAGAGTACGATGCTATTGTTTGTTTATGTTTATGTTTATTGATAAATCACCAACAGGCACAAAACCCGGTTACAGGCGAAGTCAAGAGATAAAACTATGACTTTCACTTAAAATACACACGCATGCAAGACGACAGCAATCAGCATCCACGCCACGTACACAACACACACACCGCACCATACTAGTCGGTAACCTCGCCATGGTAGGCCCTGGCTTACGTAGTGCAAAGGCTCAAAACACCTCCCCGTAAGTGAATGTGACGACACAGCGATTGAGTCCGATGATGGCGAGCAAAAGAAATCGACGGAAATACCAGTAGAACTCGTTACACATGGAAAAATTCGCAAAAGAACTTTTGCACAGCAGCGAGACCAAGTGCCAAAACGTACTATGCACCAGAGCACAAGGTGACTGATCGTCATAGCGAGACGACAGCTGAGCACTGACAGCATAGCTGCAGGATGTCAAGCCTCGGCCGTGAAAAAACTTATGTATAAACATAAAGATGCATCCGCTGATTGAAACTAAGATTTTAGGAGGGAAACCATTGAAATGCAGCTGCAGTAGGTAGCTGTTAAGCATAGAGTTACGTTAAGTACGCTAGTGCGTCAGATGCAACACCGCTGAGCCAAATCAAAAAGGAATGCTGGATGCGTTCCAGCCGTTTCAAATGGGTCACTGCCGCTCCCGACCAATGCACAATGCAGAATGGTGACAGTAAAAACGTTCCTGATCTGTGGCACCTACGAATGACCAGGAAGTGGAGGCGTGTCGCTTATGTATTTCACGACATAGTAAGTAAGTGATGTACCTAACCAAGAGTAAAAAAGCCGCATTTTATCTTGGCCAAAAACAGGTGGGTTTCTCTGGTCACACGACATACTATTCCTCCAGAGTGGACCACACTGACGCGGGCAAAACTCTCGGCAAAGACGGGCTTCGTGCGTGTTGATCGGGCAGGCACATGCAGAGCAGAGTTGATTTTGCCTGTGAAAAGGCCTTTGAGAAATAGCAGATCATGTTGAGTCCTTCTGGAGGAAAGAAAGGGAACGCAAAAGTGGCGAGATAGAGAGATATATGCGAGTGATTCACGATATGCGAGTGATTCACAATAATGTTAACCAGGTTAAGTCAACAGAGAAATTTTACCTCAGGTCAAGGTCAGGTGGTGACCCAAGTAGGTCATGCTGCATATAGAGAGACGTGTTTCGACGAGGCAAACACACGGGTGCCAGTTTCACCTCTCTATCTTAATTGTGACGACAGTTATTGACAAAGTGTTTGGTGACCTCGGATGACCTCAGCTGACCCTGTAGGGAGTCACTGAAAAATCGGAAAAGGAAGCATTTGAATATTTTCCCATTGGTTTATACGGGAGGTCACAGAAATTGATCCGACCGTTAGATCACGCGATCTCAATTACGAGATATGCACATCTATAGGTGAATTTTAACCTTATGAAATCAGTATGTTTGGAACTGATCGGTCAAAACTCTGGCTGTAGTACGACCGCAAAACGTTTTGAAAGGGTGGGTTCACGCGACCTGGTCTGGTGACCTGACCTGAGAGGGCTTGAGGTCAGACATTTTACACAATGTGGGTAATTGATGCTCAAACACCTGTACCAAAAACGGCGGCGTGCAGCGACGCCTTTTTTCTGCTATTTTCGTAAAACCTTGCAGGGGCACGTCTAAGCGTCCCTTCGCCGACATGGCGCGGGATGACGTTAAAATTACTTCAAATTGAGCAAGCTTTGTGTCAAATACAACGTTGGTGGCGCCAACAGCAATGGTGTTGGGCAATTATTGCCTTGGCAACTTTGTCTGCTTGACGCGTCATCGCTTAAAGGGAGTGTGCCTACTCTTTTAAAATGTCAAATATATTTTTCTTACGGTAAGAAGCTATTGGTTTGATCATTGGTTACGGATAAAATTCAACGTCTGGGGGCCCTGGAGGGCAAGTTTTGAATTAGTTGAAATTTTTACATATATTTCCTGTTTTTGGCATTTGTTTTGTTTCAAAAAACTCATAAACGATCGTCACTATAAACCACTGAACTCTATAGAGACTATATAACAGGAGTAACGAAGATGTTTACCTATTATGGGCGCCCAAGACGATAAAACAATATCTAGTACCGAGCAATTGTCATGGGTTTGTTTAAGTTATCGAGGCTCTGTTTTCGGCAGCTGTATTATCAGTGCTCACGAGTTGTTTTTCTATTGGCCGAGCTAACAATATATGCTAAGCGTTGTAGTTTAAGAGGCAATGCTTCTAGTGCGAAGCTCTCTGGCGTATATCATAATTCAACGCCGCGCCGGATGGGCCTCCGAGACACAACTGATCGCCATGGTGGGGTCAAAATGACCCCCCGTCTAACTCGAAAACGAAAAGAGATAGAAAAGACGCGGAAAAAAGCATTTGAAATCTCTCGAACGTGTACATTCGAAGTTTACAGAGATCCATTTTTAGCTAAGGTAATATTGAGGTCACCAGAGGTATCTAAGGTCAATTTCACCTGTTCCTTGGACTTCGCTTCGAACAACCCCATATATCTGCCGTGAGACTTGATGATTGCTAGGAAGAAACGGAAAGCAATCTGAAGCTAATTAAATTTGCAGATCCATTGGTGTAATCGCAAAAAATTGAGCTCAGATCAATAGTTTTAAAGGCTCGCCAGAGCGTCATACCGAAGGTAAAATGCAGTTTTATGGTAGTTTGTTTTCCTTAATAACTTTTTATCTAATAATGATAGAGCAATGACTTTAACATCATCGTGTTTGTCTTGACAAGGCGCTTTGAAAAATGTACATTTTGACCTTTCAAGGTCATTTTTAAAAATTTGACCTCAGGTCAAGGTCATTTGGTGACCTGGGCAGGTCATGTTTCATATGTTTCGATGCGGCCAGTCGAGAAAAACACAGTGGTTTCAACCGATAAACTCTATCTCTTTTTTATCAAAAGTTATTATCAAATAATTGCTGATGACCTCAAATGACCTCAAGTGACCTAGTAGAGATCAATGAGCAACAACTGCACCCTGATCATCCAGAACGAGCCCCAAAAAGATGATTCTGAAAGAATTAGCTTGATCAGTCCTATATTTTCTGAATTGGAAGCATTTGTTTATTTTCGTATTCACTTATAATGTGAGGTCAGGAAATTGACCTGACCTTAGGTCACCGATACAAAAATTCCAAGATATACAAGTTACTTATAATCTATGAAATCCTTCAAGCTTTCAAATCTTTCGAGAAAAAAAAACTGTGGCTTTGGCACGATCACAAAAATTTTGGAAGGCAATGTCACTTAAAGTGACCAGATGACCTGACCTCGGTTGACCTGAAGTAAATTTGTTGTCAAAGTGTGGGCAATTGATGTTCAAACAGCTATGCCAACAATTTTGGCGGCGCTGCGCGGCGCCGTTTTCCCCGCTATCCGGAAAAACCCTCAGGGGGGGCAAAATGACCCCCACCAAGGGCGAGGGTTAAGTTCCGTCGATATGTGATGTCGTCTTTGGAATATCTCAGAATCTTTAAGTGAATATAGGAAATGAAAGTACATGCTAAATTCAGAAAAATATGTTGCTACAGACTAGTGTCAACAACTCCACATGACCAATGTGAGTAGGCACACTCTCTTTAAGGACGGATCCAGGAACGGATTCGTATATAGGTATTTTCGACAACTACCCTTGTACGCTTTCCATTAACTTTTGTTAAGCCAATCATTCGATTTTGCTTCACTCTACTTTAACAATGAAGCATTTTTGTACATTAATCAATGATTTAAAACAATATTGTCTTAGTGATGGCTGCTTAACCCGCGCCTTACTGGGGTATATTTCATAACGCGAGTTTACTGGGGGGGGGGGGCTATTTGTAGCCCCCTCTGATCTCGAACTACTCCGCCGATCTTTAAAATTCGAACGGCATTCCGGATAGCCCTATCAAATTTGTGAAGGAAACTCCTAATTTTGTTTTCCTCAAGGTCACGATGACGTCACAGGTACGTCAATAAAAAAATGTTTGACGTGCCATCAAAGTCCGGTTTGAGCGGACATTGTCGCGCGAAACTCAATTCTTACGCATAATAAGGTTGGTAGAATCTGAGTATCATTTTCGTGCATTTGAACACTTCTATATTTACCCATTAAATGCTAATCTGCTGTCCCACTATGGGTCGAACAGCGATGTGCATGAGTAGGAGGTGCGATATGGAAAAATCGCGAGTGTGAGTACGGAGCGCTCACACATATAATGGTACAGATTGACGAGGGATCCACTGAGTGTGTTGTAGGCTATAATTTGGAGATAAGCAGTTGATGTTTATGGGTTCGTTTATCGGTTAGAACTCGAAAAATGACCTTAGAACATGTTTTAGTCCAAGCAAATTGAAGAAAAATGCAAAAAACGGAAATGCACTTTTTGCATATTGTTATACAGTAAAGGTGGTCTAATTTTGTCTTTAAAAGGCTGTCCACTCGTTCATTTTTGAGAGTATTTATTCAAACTTGCTTGCTACACACAGTATTTAGGATCAACTCAATCACAAAATTTCCGGTTTTTGAAAAATTCAAATTTGTTTTTGCTTATTTTTGAAAATTTTTTCAAAAAACAAAAAAAATGTTTGTCTTAGGATTTCTCAAAATTTTGAATTTCATATTTTCCGAAAATCCGAGATAGCAGTCTGATAGCCAACGTGATGTACCTGTGTTTGGTGTGATTACAATTGAGGTTTAATCTTTTAAAAACGTGTACTTTTGGCAGCGTTTCCCGCAACACGCCTCATTTCTCAACAAAAACTCAGAACGTGACGTCACTCTGACAGTCATTTCCGGTTGACCTATCATAGCCTCAACTTTTTCCATCTTGCAGAATGTGTCAAATTGATCTGGGACAAGGTACTGAAAGTCTGGTCACGATATCTTCGTCGGTTTAGGAGATATTGCAGAATAACGAGAGGGGGGCTATAAATAGCCCCCCCCCCCCAGTAACTCGCGGGTTAAATCCTCTAAAATCAGATGTGGTTATTTTCGGCCGATTTAAATCAGTTGTTTCTGGGGGAATGGCCCTATGTCCACTCATGAATCCGCCTCTGGTCATGAATTTTCGCAAAGCCCTCCTGCAACATTCCGTGAATCGCGTGGACGCCCGTGGAGAGCTTTGCTCCATGGTTCTAACCGGAAGATATCAGACTGGTGCAGTGCAGCATATGTTTCTGATAAGAGCCGAAATATGTTTCAACGAAACGGCACCACTGTTGAAAGGTGAGAAAATGTACCTGCCCAAGTTGACTACGAATGAAAACCTTATTGTTTTACAATCATGGAAATGTATAATTAGCACGTATAAAAGTGCATTTATTTTAATTGTGAAGTGTTTTAAAATTAACATTTATAATGAAAGACCACGTATAGGACTCCAGCTGAAGTGAAAGCTGAAATCCGCCGAAGAAAAATGGGTGGCTAGTCAAAATTGGTTTTACCCCTGACTTCGAAATTGTTCCCGGGCTCCTGATCGAAGCACATAAGAATGAAAAACTACTCAGTCACTGAAATAAATAAGGACGGATAATCGTCACTATGTTACATTCGACGGTCCCCAAAGTCCATCAGGAGTGTGTCATGGTTGTGTGCTGACCTACTTACAGTCAAGGCTCTAGGCGAATAGCACCGCCACAAAAGTGGCATCGACCGAGGAGGCGGCGGTGGCAGCGGCGGCTCGGCTGGTGGCCGTGGCTCCAGCTCCACTGCCGCCTGCCAGCACCCAGTGTAGTGCGCTCCAGCCGTGAAAGAACACTAATGGCTGGCCAGCGGGGAGAGCAGTGGGCGGCGCCAGTCAGTCCGGGTCGTGCCGCACTGCCGAATCAGATCGATTACGTGCTCTCTCCCTCCCTCCCTCTCGGCGGTCAGGAGTCGGCACGGTGCCGGCCACCAGATACGGCCTCTGTGTCCGCGACACGACTCGGAGAGGCCGCCAGACACGGCCTCTGTGTCCGCGGCACGACTCGGGAGCCGCCAGAACACGGCCTCTGTGTCCGTCGGGCACGACTCGGAGAGGCCGCCAAGGACACGCCTCTGTGTCCGCGAACCACGACTCGGAGAGGCCGCCAACACGCCTCTGTTTCCGCGGACACGATTCGGGGAGGCCGCCAGACACGGCCTCTGTGTCCACGATACGACTCGGAAAGGCCGCCAGACACGGCCTCTGTGTCCGCGATACGACTCGGGGAGGCCGCCAGACACGGCCTCTGTGTCCGCGGCACGACTCGGGGAGGCCGCCAGACACGGCCTCTGTGTCCGCGGCACGACTCGGGGAGGGGCGGTGCGGCCGCCGTTTCCGCCTCCGCAGAGGAGGCTGGAGATACAAATTGGGTCACTGACGGAGCCCCGCCGCTGGGCGGGTTTTGTGGGAAAGTTGTCCCAGCACGGCCGAACCGCATTTGTGGCATCGCATCTGGCGGTCGCTGAGTGAGTGAAGACCGCAGCTGTGCGATGGATGGTGTGGACTGGAAGTTTGGCAGGAGATGCGGTATCGGAGGCTAGTTGAGCCGGATGGCGGACTGATTTCGCAGAAGTTTGTGAGGTGTGTGAGTTGTTCGAGGAACAGAGCTTTGTGAAATGCTTCCTACAATTTCAGAGCCAATATGGGAGGAGGAAATGGAATTTCAGTAGTTGCCTCTCGACACAAAACAGTGCTTTTGATCTCGGAGCTCAGTGGAGGAAAAATAAATCAAGCAAATTCATGATCCGGGTTGATCCGGGTTCCAGACCCAAGGGATTGGATATTGGATACCGGAATCCATTTTTTAATATATGCACAATGTCTGGTAACAACATTGATTCGAGTGTTGTAATCCCTAATAAAAGCATCATCTTGATGCTGGCAAAACGTATTCTACCCAATGTATTAGCAAAAATGTAATTAACAAAATGCATAAAACCTTATCACGTCTCATAATTATTGTAGCCAAGGACTCTTCGACAGCTGTTTAACCTTGAGTTGGTTCTGGTGGTCAAACTAATGTTGAAGTTGAACGCGTGAAGTTAGAACAATAGCTTCTCTCTGTACATTCAGCATTCATTTATCATGCTCACAAGGTAATCTCAAGCTCAATCAGAAAGTTTCAGAGAAGATGAAGCCATCCGTGGCATTGAGTTGTCTTATAACAAACTTTGCAAAGTCCTACATGACCCATTCAACTGTCGTCTCCGGCTGGTGAACACGGCATCGCAGTAACCGGAAAAATGTTTTTTTTTTTATTGTATAGTATTAAACATTCTCTGAGCTATCCACGATAAAACGAGGCTTACATGCTCAGCGTCAAGCAAGTAGGTAAAAGCACAACAGGGTAGAAAACAAGCACCACACAACACATAGCAATCATTCAAGCACCGCATAAAAGCCACGCTCGCGAGACAGTTTCCTCATCAGTCGCGCGCTGCCACCACCGGATGACGCTCACCGCACGTCCGAAAGACTGCACGGACCGGTCCGTCACAGCAGTCGGGAGGGCGTTATAAAGCTCCACGGCGCGGTATGCGAACTGCCGCTGGCCACACGCAGTTCTGCAGCGGGGCGTGCGGAGCATGCCATCCTGGCGTGTCTGCCGGTCGCGCACATCTCTGTTCCTCCTATAAAATAGGCTCGGCAGCATCTCCGGCTCCCCGCGCCGTAAGACCTTGTGAGTAAGTATCAGAGCATGGTACCGCACCAGGTCGGGAGCAGACAACCACCCCAGCCCCCTCTGCACGTCAGATATATATCATACTTTTTTCGCCCTGAGATAATTCTGGCGGAGAAGTTCAAAATCTTTTGGATCCTGTCAAGACTAGGCTCCCTTAGTATGTCCCAAAACGACTATAAAACAAGGAAATATATATTAAGACGCATTTTGAGAAAACAAGTTACAGGCCAATCAGATCTTCTTTGCTCGTAGAGACCACAGCAACGATGAAAGAACGAGCTGACTGGCGATGCAAGCAGCATGGCTTCGTCATCTAGTGAGGCTACATCCTCAGCAACGTTGTTTTAATATAGGTAGGTAACTGTATAAGACAGTGATACTGGACGCAGCGTGAACATTGTTCAACACTTTCTGGTATGAGGTCATGCAAATATTGGGAGGACAGCCGCTGCGCCGAATAACGATGTTGATGTATTAGAAGAATACACATTTGAATGATAGGATCGGTAACTTAAAAAGGACATTTTTATAATAAACATACATGAAGGTTTTTGAAATCGTTCCATTAGGATGTCTGGCGACTGGCTGACCCAGAACCAGTTGTTTATTAACTGATCTTAGCAGTCAAAAATATCAGTAATTTAATTTCCGATCGTTCCCTTGGAATAATACAAGCAAGTTGGTATGGGCAGAAATACGGCGTGATAACGCCTAATATAACTCGGCAGCGGCTTCAGGGCGATATGAGCCAAGGGAGGTGTCCTATGTCCCTCCCACGGTGTCCGATGTCCCTCCCACGGTGTCCGATGTCCCTCCCACGGTGTCCGATGTCCCTCCCACGGGTGTCCGATGCCCTCCCACGGTGGTCCATTGTCCCTCCACGGTGTCCGATGTCCTCCCACGGTGTCCGATGTCCCTCCCACGGTGTCCATGTCCCTCCACCGGTGTCCATGTCCCTCCACGGTGTCCGATGTCCTCCCACGGTGTCCGTGTCCGATGTCCCTCCCACGGTGTCCGATGTCCCTCCCACGGTGTCCGATGTCCCTCCCACGGTGTCCGATGTCCCTGGACCACGTAAACTGACGGTGTTGTTTAACGTAGCTCAAGGTAGCAAACGGTGGTTTACGGCAGTCGTTCTCAGCGTCAAGGGTAAGATAAATCCCTTTTGATGACCAGAATGGCTCGTAATCCCCCTCCACTGCATTGCGCTGATCAAAGTTCTCAGCTCAAAGCTATGCGGTACAGTATAACTTCAGGCGCTGACTACTATTGCCATCTAGGGACAGTGATATAAGTTGACATGTATTATGTTACCCTCAGTCTAAGGAAGGGCAGGGCGTATAATAACGACAGATGGCAACTTTGTACAGCAGCATGTATATTGTGACATAAAAAAGGGACATAGCCAGCCCAAGGAGGCACAGGGGCCATGCTCCCCCTGAGCAGACCAAATTTGCTTGTGCTGTATATAATGCGATTCTGCTGACGTCACGACCCCCCTCTCCCCTCCCAGATAACAACATTTGACTGAGAGGGGAAATTTTATAATTCGATTCTACCACTGACGTGTTTCCCCCACCTTGATAGAAATCCTGGCTACGGGCCTGACACAAAGGAGAGCATTATTTAGCAATAATGATGTTCTTGATAATTATGTGATGACAGTGAAATAGGAAGTGGGATATATTATTTATACTCATTATATTACATCGTCAAACGAATCAACTAAGCTACTTACTAAGCCGCTTAATAGCCATTACTCTGGGCGCAAATTGACATTAGTTGTCGGCGCGCCCGAAAACCCCAATAAACAATAGCCATTACTCCCGACTGAAGGCTCTAATGCTCTAAGTGCTCTTATAATGCCCCAGTATTTGATAATCATTGCCCTTATACTGCCCTACGGCTGCTTACCAAGCATAGCTTCTTACAACCGGAGTGCATTCCACAAACGAAAATATACATCTGTCTTCTACAGTGCTAATTCTTCTTCTTTGTATGCGCCATCGTCTTGCCGCCGACGGTTGAAGTGAACAAAACAGCTGCCAACAATGCAACTGAGCGCGTTTCTGCTGCATGGAAATGCATTACAATATGTCCCCCTGTGGTCCCCTCTCCCCAACGTCATTTATTGCGTTTACGTTGGCTGTCTTAAATCTTAATAAACATGCTAAAACACGTCATATCTGTCACATTGGACTCAAAGCATTGTTGCTGGGAACCACTTCCTTTTCATTTTTTGTTGTAAAAAGCTTGATATGTTCCGAAATTAATGTATTTACTTACAATATATTTTTTTGCATACTGTGGATAATATTTCAAACCATTGGTATTTGGTAAATTTGTATTCATTAATTTCTGATCGCCCTTGGCTGTGTGCATGGAACAATGAAACATATCCCTTTTATCACCCTGACTGCCCCTATACTGTCTGGTCTACGTTTACCCGGAACTAGATGGTGCCGACCACCAGACATGTCAGCCAAAGAGTCTCCCCCCTTCCCCCCCCCGCGGACTGGTGCCGCCTTCGTGACTTGGACCATGACTTCCTGAGTCCTGCAGGCTCGCTCTGGGGGAGACAGCACGTAAAGTCGCTTGAAAAGTCACTCGTGCCATCACTTATCCATCAGCACGTTACCGAATCCGAGTCTACTCCTATGTTTTATGGTTGCTGCAAACCACCCGTACTAAACCAAACCTAAGGCGTATGTGCATTTTTCAAGAATGCTTACCTTTGATCTAAGTCATGAAAATTTGTGTTGTTGGATACCTGAAATGAGACAATAATGACCTTGAAAATGCGACGCGATGCGAGATGCACGGTGAAATTAAATTATTTAGCTGTATCTGATGAATTTCAGAAATGTTGCAGATTTCACTATCAAAATCAGGCCTGGTAGCCGGGCGTCAATCGGAGTGGGACCACGAAGGTATGTGCATTTCCGAGAATAAGATACCAGGTTAGAGGGCACCTTCTTTTTAATGGGCAGACCAACATGCCATTAACAATTTCTGGCTTGAATTCATGCTGTCAGAAATGTTATCCTTCCCAAAGCAGAGCAAACAACTACACAGGGTTATATAAGTAAACTTTTTGATCGACCTTCTCCTTGAAATAAACAATCTAAAAAGTAAAAATTAAACAGTTGTTACATTTGCATTCGGGCACAGCCCCTTCCTCAGATGTATTATTGCAGAAAACACAATACACTACGGGGAAGACGTATGGAATTTGCCAAGGGCCGGCAGCCCGCGATCCCCCGTCCACGCATGCCAAGATTTACTTATATTTGTTTCCCAATAAATGTATCTTCTAATGCTGTTTCATCATTCCCTAGAGCAGATTAATGCCTTATGACCAGTGTTACCTCGACGGACCAATGTATCACAAACACAGGCGGTAACGTCAGTACAGCCGTTTATCCGTTGGGCGAACGGGATGACGGTCCCACTGCCTCTGCTCGGCGCACATCCCAAACACCTATACACCAAGAGTGCTGTTCACAACCAGGGGCGGCGGGCCACGGGATCCAGTGTTCGCCGCGCGCCCCCCTTGAACCTTGGATCAACGGAAGGCAGACTACTTCGGTCCACAGGTGGCGGGCCCTTAGGCGGGAGGACTTTCCACCCCAGCATCGCCCGTTCCCAGCCCCAGCCCGGCCCGCTACCACCCCGACCCCGCACTCCACCACGGCGTCATCAGCGACTTGCGGTTCGCTGTTTGATTTGGCCCGGCTGAAATATCTTATTAGCCTACTCATCTGGGTTTTATGAACTCGAGCAAGATGGCTGAGCCTAAGTACCTACTGTTACCCTAAGTCCGCGAAATGCGTTCATTTTTTCAGATGACTCATTGCTCTTTACATAGCCCAACCGATGTCATGGACATATTAAATCGGTGATAACCAAGGGATGTGGCAGTGCTTCTATTCGAGATGTGGGGCAACTGCTCCACCAACTTAGTCTTGGTCACTCACTTGTTGCAAAAGAAATTTTGAAGGCCCTTCCTTACATTGGAAGAGTTCCATTTTTTCCCACCCATCTCCGCCCCCTTTAGAACCATCATCAAATGTCACAACAGTTTAAATGTTTCCTGACATTTAGGGTGTTTTATCTTTATGTCTTCACCTTTGTAACCGTACAAAACATTCCAAGTCCAATATGGACCATTTTGTTGCAACACAGCATCTTCTGGAAAAGCTCCCACCATGTTTATCATTAACTCAATTACGAATGCCCTCGTCTTATTTACGCCATACATACTAGGTCCAAAAATACATCGGAAGAATGGTTTGACCGTAAATCTTTATGGTTTGCAAACAAATAGGTGTGGTTAGTTGCGGCAGGACAAGTCGGAGTTAATGGTTTTGTTGCTTGGTCCGGACCGTTCTTGGCCCTTACGGGGGCAAATGCCGTGCTCCCGGGGAAACAGTCTGCTTTACGGGGCCCGGCCCCAGTTTTTGTATTTGCCGGAACACCAGGTCCTGCCCATACACGTGGGCCGCTAGTTGCCGCGGCACAGCATGGGTATACATATATGCCATTTACACAGCAACAGCACAAATAAACAATTGGCAGTCTAAAAACCTTACAACGGCGCATACGAAAGGCCTCTTGATGAGTTTAGTCAAAGTCAATAATATGACATTTTTGCCTACCACACCTTTTTTCATGGCCATGAAAAGCCTCCACATGCGTATTAACCTGGATTTTGATCGCGACTATTGTTGGTTCCATCATCTAGATAATTATGTATTACGCGGACCATATCGGTTATCAAATTGCGGATTCACACGAGACACACCTCAGCCAATGAGCCGCCCGCCCTCTGAGCCACGAGTTCACGGACCAGTTGGCTGGTAGGTCCTTCACCCTGTATCGGTGACATAGTCAGAGATCGCCGACCAAGTGTGTAGTTTTGGACCGGTGATCTGGCTGTGAACCCGGTGACCCCCGGCCCGGCAGGGACCTGGTCGAAGAGGCGGCCCTGCCGAGGCGGCCGCCGCTACCACTCCTGGACGGTGCCAGCCAGTGCTGCCCTCCACCGAGGCCGTTCCTCGGGGATTCGCGACCCGGCCAGCCAGTGGGCAGTCGTTTCCGTCCGGACGCCCGGACTACGTTTAATACTGCGTGAACACGGGAAACCCGTCGAGGGAGGGCGGATACTGTTGACAGTGACAATAAGACGTCGAGGGGTAGGTGCCGATACTGTACTGTTGACACGAAGGACCGGTCCGAGGGTAGGTGGGCCGATACTGGTGACAACGAGAGTCCGGGTAGGGATGGGGCCGATACTGGTTGACCATGAAGACCGTCGAGGAGGTGGTTGGCCCGATACTACTACTCGATGATACGAGAATCAATATATTTCGATCAGCTCGTGAGGTATCGAGTTAGCAAATACATCTGGAGGAAGGGCTTGGTGCGGGCGAATGCAAGATGGTAGAGCAACCTGTTATAATTTTTACCTGTTTTAGCACTTGTTTAGTTTCAAGGAGAAGGTTCGACGGGTCAAAAAGTTATGACTTGGAGGTATATATTTGATATATTGCTCCTTGCTAAAAAGCACTAATGTGACATAACTACACACGAGGGTTTGTCTCTTTCGGACGCGAGGACATAAGGTGGAAAGGTCATCTTAGCGCGGTCGGCCTGAGGAGCGCAGCAATACCTGCGAGCAAGAGTGTCTCTCTCCCGGATAGGCCCAAGGTGCACCCGTCGATTGACTGTCCCGTCCCTCCACCGCGGGCACCGAGGGCAGCGAAATGCCCGAGGCCCGTCGAGGGGTAGGGGTGTCGGCCGATGACTCTGTGAACCATGAGAAAAAACCGGTCACGGGGGGAGGGTAGGTGGCCGATTACTGTGACAACGGGAGAACCCGAGTCGGGAGGGTAGGTGGGCCGATACCGGGTGTGAACATGGAACCGTCGAGGGTTAGGTGGCCGATACTTGTGACAACGAGGACCGTACGGAGGGTAGGTGGGCCGATACTTGGGTGACAACGGAGAATCCGTCGAGGGTTAGGGTGGGCCCGATTACTGTGACAATGAGACCGGTCGGGGGTTAGGGGCCCCCATTACTGTGAACGAACGAGGACCGGTTTCGGAGGGTCTGACGATAATTACGGGCCTGTGCGCGGAAATCGAGTCATCCTTGCCGCCATCGCAGCTTCTCGGATGGCAGCGCGTCCCGAGATAACATCTCGTCGTGGCGGTGGCGGCGCGGCCGTCAGCGGGTAAGTGCCGCGCGGAGAGTGGGGCCAGCGGGCTGACTGGATGGGAGGAGCGTCGCCGCGGTACCACTGACGGCCGGACGCGGTGTGATCAGTGATGACTGGATGGGAGGAGCGTCGCCGCGGTACCACTGACGGCCGGATGCGGTGTGATCAGTGATGACTGGATGGGGGAGCGGCGCCGCGGTACCACTGACGGCCGGATACGGTGTGATCGTGATCAGTGATGACGCCGCGGTACCACTGACGGCCGGATACGGTGTGATCAGTGATGGCGCCGCGGTACCACTGACGGCCGGACGCGGTGTGATCAGTGATGAGAGTAGTCCGCCGCGCCGCCTGGCTTTATGGGAGAACGGCGTGACAGCGGGGTCCACAGAGACTCGTCAGTTCTTCTCTGATAACGTGACTGGCTCGGGAGTGTCGCGACGAAAGCGCCGGTCCTGAGTGACCTTTTTACCTTTGACCACTGACTGAGTGGCACTAAGCGTATATTGTAGATTAGGATTGTCTATAAGGACAGCCATCACTGTTGCATATTGTCTATAAGAACACTCGTCACTGCTCCACATTACGCAGCAGTCAACGCCATATAATGCACGTGTTTTCGTTGAGCTTTACAGCCTAAACTGATATTACAAAAGCCAGCATCTGGTTACGAGTATATGGGGAAAATCTGATTATGAGCGACCCGACCCGACCCGTGGCGACGCTTTTGAGAACGCAGTATCCTTGGGAGACAACGCAACTTGTCCGAATTGACAAGAAGCGACTTCTTTGCTTAAGTAGGCGCCATCAAGCCTAACGTGTTTTGTTATCCACCCAGTGCCGACTCATGTGAGAGAACTACCACTGCGCGTGGCGCCTGACGCGTGCCGCGTGAGTGGGGTGTTGTCAGGTGTTTTGTCGCCAAAAACTCCGCAACGGCTGGGCCGATTGTGCTCGAATTTAGTGTGTGGTTTGAGGCCACACCACATCAGAGCAAATGTATGGACCACAGGTCAACTCCGGTGACATTGCAGAACATGCCACGTGTACCCCTAGATTCCCGCCTCCACGAAATTACCTACAAATATCGTTGCATACCGGATCTATATCTTCGGCAACGCAAAGTCCGCAAAGAACACACGGTCGAAACACAGATTGGTGTAGAGACGGGGATTTCCGCCGGCGTATGCACCTAACTGAGTCGATCAGCGGCGGCCGGCAGTGCAAATATGTACTGGCTAATATACAAAGGCGAAAATAATTGTTTGCCGGATGGAAAGGCTCATCTCACGATTTAGGATATTCAGTATGACTTAGCACCTATCGTGGACTGGAAGGTGCGATGAATACAATACAGCCGAAATGTGTAGGAGACCAACATGCCATACCAGTTTTATAACAGAGAGATGCATGCACAGATCTCCTAGGTTTTAATTCGCGAGTATTTTCTGCGCGGTAGCTAGGGGAAGAGGTAATCCGCCTGAGAAGTGATGGTTAGTCATTGCCGTATTTTAATAGAGCATTGGTCACTTCATTTAACACAGTCGTAGCTTAAAATCCACAAAGCGGTTGCCTAAACGTATAAAATGATGCAAGGCTGTAAAAAGCGTAATAAAATCCGCGGATCTATTTAATGAACCCCACACGCAATTAAGTGAAATTTTGCACCTACAAGAACATGAAGACATAATAATTGAGCAAAAATTAACAAATAACGCTGCAAAAATTAATATTTATAGTTCAAAAAGTAGTCGATCTCTCACGCTCTGCGGATCGTATTTGGCGCACGGGCGAAACAAAGCAGGGCGAAAATCATTTCAAAAGCATGAGCTTGTTGCACAAAACGAGGACTCCGTTGGGCGGGTGATAAATTGACGCGGATTTATTCGGGCTCGCTCGTCCTTCGCCGTTTAAGGCATCTTACTGGTGATAATTACTCAACTTACTTTGATGACATGAAATGAAGTTCTGCGTTTTCACGAAACTTAAGCCGCGGCAATCATCGGCCCATCGCTTACAGCTATAAATCGGCGACGATTGACGAACACCTGCACATAGGCTGCACCGCTTCACAGCTGTGCGCTGCGGGAGCTATTCTATACGAGGTGGTGTAGGCGTGGTTTTACACCCGGCAGCGGTAAATAATATTCCGCGGAATAAACTCTCTTCCAACGATATTCTTTGTACATTTTCCGGCCGTAATTTCCCTACGATTTTGGGTACAGTTCTTCCGATCTATCTTTCTTACGGGTGTCTGCTCGCGTTGTCCTGGTATATAGCTGCGCCTATGCGACGAGATCAAATTATGGCCTTTCCGCGATTGTGGAAAAATTTTCCGCGGAATATTTTAGTGCGGTGTAAACAGGCCTAGTATTAGGTGTGTTTGTATGGCGGTTAATCGAGCACTCTGGTTGTAAGTTGTTCCAGCTGATCTCGCCCGGTGAAAAAGATCGCGATATCTAGATTTTCATATTTGTGTGAGAAAACGAAACAAATCGGCTCTGTCAGTATTCTGACGATATTCTAAAAAGCAGAACATTTAACAATTCACGGAAGGATTTTGAAGAGGGGTTAGAATGGAAAGAGTTTTTCGTACTTTCATCCTCGTCAGTACAGTCTTACACAACTGACGAGGATGAAAGTCCGAAAAACTCTTTCCATTTAACAATTCGTTTGCTGGGCGCTCAACAGAGAAAGTCCATGATTGCATTGGCAAGTAATACGATAAACAAAGTCAAACACATCGCGGCATCAATTCACCACCATATCATGACGACTAAGAAATCGGTGGCAATAAGCAGATTTCTCATTAAGTCCCTCGCCTACATTTATCTTGTTCTGGGGCTTGTACGCATAAGCATATTCTGAGCCACCACTGCCCTCCTGTGGTCGATAGCAGGGTTGACATGTCAGACAATCATTGATCTGGCGTTGTCGGTTCGTTGACTCTCAGAACGTAAGTATCCACCGCTCTAGCCCGGCGGTGAGGCCGGCCGCCTGCCCGGAGACCGCGTCAGTCCGCAGCCGCCTTCCGGGCAACATTATCAGTGGCCACTCGGACCAGCCGCCGGACCAGCCGCCGGACCAGCCGCCGGACCAGCCGCCGACGTGCAGCGCAGCCGGGAACCAGCCCGCCCAGCGAGACAAGCACCGACACCGAGACGCAGCGCCAGAAACCAGTCGCCGGACCAGACGCCGACGGAACGCCAGCCGCCGGACCAGCCGCCGGACCAGCGGTCCGGACCCAGCCACGCGACCAGCCAGCCGGACCACGGGCTGGCGCCGCGGCCACCGTGCACGAGGCCGGACCATGCCGCCGACCAGACCGCTGCGGACCAGCCGCCGGACCAGCCGCCGGACCAGCCGCCGGACCAGCCGCCGCCGCCTCAGCGCTGCGCCAGACGCTAATCTAGTCAGCCAAGTTTGGCCGAGGCGGAGGAATTATGACGACGTAACTCGTATCTTAATCGCTGGATGTTCCCTCGTCAACGGAACAAAATGCGTCGACTTCATAACTTAGCCTGTCAGCAGGAGGAAACGAGGTGACGGATGCCCTGCGTTTCTTAATACAGTGGCCTATTTCACCAGTTTGGAGCGATAAAACACAGATGAGTGAAAGATTCAACCAAGAGTGAAATAGTATCACACGTCTGATGCCTCTCTAAATGTAGGTCGCTGTTCGAACAAACTCAGGAACCTTCTCGTCTGACATCAGATTTACTTTTCACTGTTTTCATCCCACTATGGTTGACATTGCACCTGAGTATCTAGCCGACTGTTTCTTATATCAAGTCAGGCTTATTTAAATTTCGTTTGCTCTTTTCTTTCAGTAGGCTCGTTCGGATATCTCATCTTCAGGGATCCTTCGTTTGACTACTATCTGGGTGCGAGATTGGTCTGTCTGTAGATGTTTATGATCTGTTTGTCGACGCATTTTATTTTTATTTGTTTGCAGATCACATCAACTTCAGTGGATCTCGGTTTCACCATGTTCTGATTGCGAGATCGGTATGCCTGTAGATAACACATAAACTTGCTGCTGTAATTACTCAGGCACTCAGGCACCCGTGTGCATACGTGGCAATGTTCGGATATGAATAGGAAGCCTGATAATAGAGAGGATGAGATATCCGGATTTCTAGGTTAGGTTGCAATGCATTGCATGAATATTCAAACGGAGACGAGAATGATGATTCAGTAAAACGTTAATTTAAGGGTGGGAGTAAAGTCACATTCAATAAAACGTTAAAGTGACACTCTCACCTTCCCCAAATTTGTTAAATGCACGCCGCTTGCAGTGCAAAATATGAAGTAATTGCTGCCGAAGACGTTTATGACATTTGTTTTCTCGCAAATGGTGCTCAATTTCATAAAAAATTAAGTTTTAATATTTGAGTGAATGACGTCATATCCAGGAATTTTGGGTACCTAATATAGAAAACCTTCACGCTGCCAAATAATACGGCACACGTCGGCTCATGCTGCCATATGACTGTGTCGCACTCGCACTCACTTGAACACCGAAGTTCTTCCACTGACAGCTCCACATACCACACATCGAATGAATGTTTGGCATCATTTGGAAATTTTACAGACCTTGTAGAACCACTTAGGGCACACAACCATGGATGAGATATTTCTCATCCATGACACAACCATGAACCATCACTGGTCCACCCAGCGATCAAGAAACGAAACACGTGCGAGCCAACACAAGCGAGCACTATCAACTGGATTTTTCGCAGCAGTTGGCCGCCAGGGACCGCTAGTGTGCCAGGGTGTTATTACGTCGCAAGTTCAGGGGTACCAGTTTATTTATTTATAGTTTATTAAGCTAAATATGTATTAATTCATCAATAAATAAATAAATAAATAACAATTTGCTTGCAAAGTCATAACACTCTGGATCACTAGCGGTCTCTGGCGGCAAACTAATGTGAAAGCTCCAGCTTTTAGTGCGAGCCGAAACAAGTAAATATTGCGTAAATGTCTCTAAGGCTCACCTTAAAACAGGTCGACTATCATCCCTATTTGGTACAGAGAGACGACGTTATTGGCTTTAAGTCCCCATTCAAATGCACTAGGGACTTATTCGTTACAATTGTCCAGATTAAGCTCAAATTTACTTTCGGTTAGACCTCTGTGGTTGTTCTAATTTCTACCCTACTTAATTTCAATGCAAATACAACAACATGGCTATCTCAACTCAAATATAATGTTCAAGTGGGACAGTCCCTTAAATGTAAGGGTGGGAGTACAGTTACATCCAATAAAACGTTAATTTAAGGGCGGGAGCAAAGTCATGTTCGATAAACCCAAATTTAAGGACGGGAATAAAGTCGCATCCGATGTCAAATATTACGGCGGTCTCTCAATGCAGGAGAAGCAAACAGTGCCCCAGGGACGTATTCTCACCAGATGTTGGAAATACCAGCAAGTCTCAGCAGCGTCAGCAGCCGTCGTCAAAGTCAGCGAACGTATCGCTCTGAAGTCTGGTGGCAGCTGCGCCGCCGCCTCACGTTTTAATATGGGTCAGTCGAAAGCGCAGCTTAAGCCCTTATATGCAGCCCATTCAAATCTGCGAAAGCAAGTCGAGTTTCAATGACGGTTCAGTGATTGTGCTAATGTGCCGTCTCCTTCAGAAAAGATATTGGGTCGGAGTGACTAATAACCAAATTGAAACATTTGGTCGGGTTCAGCACATTATCGACGAGCCCGTTCACTTTTGATGTGAAATATTGAAATGAGGAAGTTAAGCTGACGAGGAACTGAAAAGCCTTTAGAACTCCTAATTTGGCCCCCCTATGGTTTTATGTAGCTACAGATTACCTTTTCATTAGAGTTGGATCGCATTCATAATGGTATGAACTCATAATTATTTATATTACTAGTGAGTTGACTGCCGTGAGAATTAGAGGTGCAGAAAATCCTAAATATTTGGCCACAGCATAGTCACGGCAACGGAATGAGCTGGCAAGTCACAGCTTAAGTCACGAAATTATAACCCTCAGACGCTGGCCTGGCCAGTCACAGCTTCAGTCACGGCTGTGACCAGTTCTGGTCCCAGCACTGGGACGCCACGGACCAGAATTCTGCAGCTCTAGTGAGAATGCTCTGAGTCTGACGCACTACAACAGGTGGCCAGCGCACGATGTCTCTTAATTTACGGTTAATTGGCGACCGACTAATCCAATCGTACATCTATTTAAAATGAATGCAACGAGCAGGACAGCACACTGGCAGTGGCGGACAGGTACAATAATTACACTATGAGAGTGGAAAAGTTGTGATTGTCTGTGTAAATCGTTATGTTACAAGTTATTGATTTGTTGAAGTTTTCAAGGCCAGAATTCATATAATACCTTGCGGTTACTATTTACTATTTAAAATGTCTGTATTTTCAAGGCCAGAATTCATATAATACCTTGAGGTTACTATTTACTATTCAAAATGTCTGTCTGTCTGTCTGTCTGTCTGTCTGTCTGTCTGTCTGTCTGTCTGTCTGTCTGTCTGTCTGTCGAATTTGTCTTGTCTGTCTGTCTGTCTGTCTGTCCCTGGGCTGTCTGGTCTGTCTGCTGTCTGGTCTGTCTGTCTGTCTGTCTGTTCTGTCTGTCTGTCTGTCTGTCTGTCTGTCTGTCTGTCTGTCTGTCTGTTGTCTGTCTGTCTGTCTGTCGGTCTGTCTGTCTGTCTGTCTGTCTGTCTGTCTGTCTGCTGTCTGTCTGCTGTCCTTGTCTTGTCTGTCTGTCTGTTCTGTCTGTCTGTCATGTCTGTCTGTCTGTCTGTCTGGTCTGTCGTCTTCTGTTCTGGTCTGTTCTGTCTGTCTGTCTGTCTGTCTGTTCTGTCTGTCTGTCTTGTCTGTCTGTCTGTCTGTTGTCTGTCTGTCTGTCTGTCTGTCTGTCTGTCTGTCTGTCTGTCTGTCTGTCTGTCTGCTGTCTGTCCTGTCTGCTGTTCGTCTGTCTGTCTGGTCTGTCTGTCTGTCTGTCTGTCTGTCTGTCTGGTCTGTCTGTCTGTCTGTCTGTCTGTCTGCTGTCTGCTGTCTGTCTGTCTGTCTGTCTGTCTGGTCTGTCTGTCTGTCTGTCGTCTGTTCTGTCTGTCTGGCTGGTCTGTTTTTCATCCTCTAGTAGCTTCAATTTACAGAATAGTTTGCATTCACTCTATTATTTGTATTATCAGCAGAACAGGAGCTGTTTCAGATTGCATTAATAAATTACAATAAATGTTTCCTATCATCAGCGTTTGTTACCATTGCATAGCAGTAAATGTCTCCACCCACTGGGTAACTTCCAACCCATTACCCCGCGTTCCGACAGCAGATATAATCTGCATCCGGCCTGTCCGCATATGTTCAGACCAGCCTCCGGCTCAGCCTCGGGTATCTCTCCCCATCTTGGAATTGCCAGCGAATAAATGTTCTGCCTAGCCATCGTGCTTAGCTCCCCATCATGCAGTTGTGTCAGTTTTTTATAATTTAATTCGAGGTTCGATTAAAAGGGACTTTGTCTGTTTAACGTAAAGTTTTATGTATTAAGGAGTCAAATCTGATTAATATTATGAAGTCTTTTTTTATCGCCCAGTCGCCCAATATCATCGTTCAAAGTTCAGTTTTCTTCCAGCCAATGACCTTGACGAGTCCGTTCACCACTACGTACCCAAATCAATTAATCGCAGCGTTGTGCAACAATTGTAAATTATTACATTTTTGGGTAAAGGCATTCTGCCGAAATTTGTAATGTTAAAACACATTTAATGTGTTAATAATTAGGTAAGCTCAATAAATGGCATAAATAAGAATATTTATGACGTTTTGACGTTACCGAAGGGATTTGGATTTCCCGCCATTGATGAAGTTTTTCCGACAAAGTTTTTTTTTGCTGATGATCGGTCCTCCGATTCCGTAGATACCAAAAAGCAAAGAGACAGTACCTACGTCCTACACGTTGTGACGTTTCCATGGCAGCACTCACATGGGTGTAGCAACGTATCTCTTTGGTGAAGGGTACCCTTCACTAATGTTTCAGATTGGTGAAGGATCCTTCACCAATGTCCACGTCTCCGACCGGATCCGACTTAGCGGTTCCGCCGCTAGTGGAGGCGCGGTTCGCCTGCCGGCCGGCATGACTACATAGGGCGATGTGTTGCAGCGAATGTGGTTAGCTGCAGTTATTGCTGCTAATAGGATGGGAAGTATGAATGTTTTCAAAAACCTTAAATCGAACGTGTTGCGCAAATAACTATGTTTTCTCAGCGTAATGGTTAACGATAGCTTGAACTGTAACATCGGGCCTCAACGCAGGATGGAACGGCCAGCAGGATCCACGTTGAAATATACTGGTGAGTATGACGGGGCTATCACAGGACACTTTTGACTTGATTTATACCAGTATCTCAGCGTTGCCATCCTTCACCAGTATTTTATCCGCTCCTACACCCATGAGCACTCAAGTGGGCCTGGTGCCAGACTCGTCTCATGCGGTTAACAGGAGCCACAATTTATAAGTGCATTGCCGCCTCATCCAATTGCAATAGCGTCAGCTGACGGTTGGTCAGTTGCATTTTTCCCATACATGCAGCATTGCACGTCTCAATGGAGAAAGCCAGGCATTAAAATAGCACGTGCATTATATCACACTTTTGAAGTATGTTGCAGTTAACTTGAACAAACGCTTCCATATGACAGGGTTTCGGATTCATGACCGATTTCGCGGACACGGATGTAAAAAATATACACGCGCCAGTTTTCAAACCAATCTTGACAAACTTGACATCAAATGTTGGAATTTATGTGAACTTTCATTTGACATCCTCAAAATTTGCATTTAATCACGCTGAAGTATGAATACTTCAGCGTATAAGACAAAAATGAGAAAAAAAAATCAGGGTAAAAAATATTTGGTCTCCCTGCTTCGAAGAGCCGTAGTACTACAACTAAAAGCTTGGCGTAGTTCGCACTATGCTCATTCTCTTGTTCATTTAATTTACTTTAAGAGCATATCGGTTCAATTACTTCCTCGCATTTTATTTAGACGCTGCGTTTGATCTTAGCCGAACCAACCAGAGTCAAAACTGTATTCAAATAGGCCAATTTAGTAACCATTTCCCATAAAACCATTCATCTACAACACTTATCCGGATTATAAATTGCAAAATTTAACATGAATCGATTGAACAAAGCCTAAGGAGCAGAATGGTGCCATTGACAATATTCTGCAAGCTATATTGGCGGTGCAATGAATGGTTTTGTGCTCGCGTGTTGTTGACCTTAATCGTTAGATGAAGAAAATCCCCCCTCTGTTCAAAGAGCCACAGCAATTATTTTACCGAACGGCCCTCCGCCGTAAATCGACTAGAAAACCAGTTTTTCTATTGTACCTCGTTGATGCCCTACCCCTGGTTACATATCCTATTGTTTTTTATCCTGCTGAAATAAACGACTTCGGAAGTATGTTTTTTTTGCAAACAAGGCAGCTTATTTATATATATAGTATATCATAGATCGCGCTTCATTAGGTATATGTATTAATATATATTACTGTGAGTATTTATTTCACGTAGATAATCATAGTAGGCTAGGTGTATATATTATAAATATATATATATATATATCATATATATATATATATATATAATGTTATTATATATAAACAGGGAATCGATATAGCTAATTTGGAGTCAATTTAAGAGGTTACTACTTTATTATATATAGATGCAGTTATATATGATAGTATATCTCCTTGATATACTATTTTTAGATACTATTCCCACTGCTAATACTATATAGATTTATACATAATGATATATACCTTATCCTTACATAATACTTATAATAGAAATACATATGTACGTACATTGGATTAGAAATATATACCACGATATATTATGTATATTATAAAAGTAGTTCACTGAAGTATATAGTATCCAATATAAGCTATACGGGTATAGTGTATAAGATATCATAACTACTATATATATATATAATATATAGTATACCCCATTATGTTATATATATATTATCCTCAGATATGTTTATAATGTTACTTAGTATTAGAGTATTAAGAATAATAAATTATATCATAGTATGTAGGAGTATTGTGTGTGGGGTGTGGGTTGGCTGTGGCGAGTGTGTGCCCTCGTAGTTCAGGCCAGCTTGGAGTTTGATTCGTCCTGCTTGCGGAAGCTTGATAGTCGTTGTCCCGTGCAACAGCCTGGATCGTGACCCTACAGCACGCTGCCATTTGTTTCCAAATCGCGGCTGGTATTGGTGTCCGTCAGCAGAGAGAGGTTCTGTCCGCCGGTCAGCAGCTGTAGTCTGTCCCATCAGCAGCTTGTCATAGCCGTTGCCAGCCGGCAGATAGCATCTATCCTGCCGTTCCCGGCAGGGGGCGGTCGGTCGGGCAGTGCCTCCGGGGGTCTAGTGATCGGTCGCCACTTTGCGTGTGGGCCGGTCGAAGGTGTTTGACGTCTGCGCCCCGGCCCTCGATCTCGAGGCTGGTGAGGGCGGCTAGCGAGCGTGACCTGGCCTGGAGTAAGCAATTTGCGGCCGGCGGCGGCGGCGGCGGGCGTCGGCCGGCAGCGCTGGAGAAGCTGAGAGGCTCAGGCATGTCTCGTTCGGCCACCCCGAGTGTCAATCTTCAGGAGGTCTGGCCGCGGGAAGTGGAGTGGCTCGCGAGGCTGCCGCTACAGAAACGCTCCACGGGTGCTTAGTGGCATTGCAGATACATTGTCCCGTCAGCAGCTGTATCTGTCCGTCAGCTAGCTGTCACCTGTCCCAGGTCTGGCAGATCATCTGTCCTGCTCCGGCGACTCGGCTCGGCAGTGGGTGGTAGGCGCTTATCGTCACTTGCTGTGCGCGGGTGAAGGCTGGAGCAGCGGGTGGCCGGCAGGGGCTGTACGTCTTGTGCGGGCTGGTCCCCCGCTGTATGCTGTAGACAGCAGGCACCGAGTGACGAGGAGGCGCCTGGGGTGCTAGCAAAGGTGCGGGCCCGGCGGCGGGTCGGCGGCTGGTCTGCCGAAATAAGAACGAAGCGTGGGAAGAAAGTCGATGAGGGGAGCGAGAGGCTCAGGGGTAATGTCTCGTGTCGGCCACCGGCAGAGTGTCGCAATCAAGTCAGGAGTGCGTTAGCTCTCTCGAGGAGAGTGGAAAGTGTGCGTCGCGGCCAAGTGCTCCTACCAGAAACCGCTCTCACGGGGGTGGCCTGTAGATGCTGATTGTGGGAGGCTCAGGCTTTGCCAAAAGTATATGCCAGGAAGCGGACCAAAGAGTCGAATAGTGTTGTTGTACAGGCGATGAAGGACCGAATTTGGCGTAGTTCTCGGAATGTCGATGTCGCTATATTAGGAGTAGGATTGTATTTGTGACCACATTGATATGTTGAGATTGGGTTGACGTGATTTATACTCGACGCTATTTGCTCGTGTTTGTTTGGGTGCTGAAGTATTATATTGCTTCGCTGCTATGGTACGGAAGTACGTTTAATCTTGGCATAGAAGGGCTAGGTGTCATATATCGTCGTTGTTTGATTGCATAAGTAGTGACCGAGTGACTGGAACATTGACTGAGTATGACACTCATGCAGACAGCCTGAGACACGGCATGAAAAAGAGTGTATGTAACGCTGACGATTAGTTCATCATAGAGCAGGATTAGTGTCTGCATGTCCATTCTGTGTGACTCGGATCTTATCATCGGACAGATGTGTGAATTCTATCGATGGCCTATTGCTTAGTCCGTAGTTATGTTGACTATGACGGAAGAGTTTAGCGGTGGTTAAGCAGCGAGGGAGCAGAAGTGGGGTCCACTGCTATTGCGTCCACGCCTAAGGTGGAAACACTCGGTTCGTGGCAAAGCCAAAGGGTTGAAGCCCGGAGCTATATATTCTAGGGGATTGGGTGAGATATCGATTTGTCATCGTCAGAGCTTGGTTACTATTTTATGGGATGAAATAGACGACAGGTGTTCCAGATACTGCCACGGTTAGTCCCTTATAAGGGAAGACATGCACCGGGGGCCACGGGGTCATCCCTCATTCTAACAATAGCAGGGGCGTGGCGGTTCGCGACGTACTCCCAGCGTTCGTGAGTAGCTACGTGCTTGTGCCGACGGCCGTGGACAGAGTTCCGAGTCTGTGATCTGCGACAGACCTTGGGCAAGACGGGCGCTGATTAGTACGAACAACCCCTCATTTAAAATGCACCGCATTCCTGAATGCGCCACTTGTACCTAAATGAGCCCATATGTGCTTAATTGGTGTGGGCGCTTTTGAGAATATGCATCATCTAGGCTCTAGTTAAGTTTGCCAATGAAGCGGGAAGATGCACGAGGAGCTCGACGATGTAGGCAAAAAGTATCCTTATAGACACATTTAAAAAATACACATACAACATTGATGGGCGAGTTGTCACACCAGCATTCTGCAAAATCGTGTGTTTCGCTTAAGAAACCATCGCAATTCGTAAAAAGCGTTCGGAAAATGGCAAACATGTTGACACCTACTTGTGTGTACCGGAAATAGAAGTTTTAAGATATAGGCAATGGACAAGTTGCAGGTTGTTTGGTGAATATGTGCAAAATAATAAGAAAAATGTGCTGATCACGTGATACACGATCATTTTTGCATACAGCAGCAAATATCAGAGAGATATTTGCCTGTAAAAGTGTATTATCTGTATAAACACTTGTGTAGTGACGTCATGATTAGCAATAATATTGCGGCATTCTATGGAAAAGCATGTTAATTGTCCCAAATTTTTCGCCGTGGGCAAATATAAGTGGTTAAACGCTTTCCTATGACATACTGTTCCACCAAACTACTCAGAAAATTCATGACAATTTATGCTGTGTAATGTTCACCGCAAAGCGTCATCTTAATATCCTGCTAGAGCACATGTTGAAGATCAGGCTGCGTTTTCGGCTGAGGCAGACAGCTCTGCCTCCCACCTCAACTACACCAGCTTCTTACGGCTACCTGCCAGCAGGGATGTCGCACTGGATTTCCCATGGGCTGTCTTATTAGTTGCTTTCCTGGTCTGGAGATTCTTCGTTAAACACTGACTAACTTGTTTTAGAGTTAGCTTCCACAGAAAGCTGTTAAGTGGGCTCAAATCGCAGAGCTGCCTCAATGAATACACTGCCACCAAAAACTACTTGGGCAATGCGACCCGTACCTCAAGTGCTGTCTTGAAATAGTGGTCTGTCGGATCCGACGAGCTTGTATGGAAAGAGATCTAGATCATCCTTAGTGATCCGTTTGGCTGTAAGCAATTCCGTTAAAATGCCTTTGAGCTGTCCGTTAAATGTATTGATTTGGTCAGCAAGGTAGAATTCCACAATTTTAGTTTTGTGTTGTTTTAGTAAAGTTGCATGATTTTCAAATGAGCGATCATCTGCTTGAAATGGCGCCATATCACGTGCTTTTGATTTCGACGGCAATTAAACGTGCCATGCTGATTTTGCTTGAACCTGGCTATTTTACAATTCAATATTGTCTAACGCCGAACGCTAAAAACTACCGTCAGGTATGCAATTGCGTCACTGAAACTATTGTAAATTGCTGTCCACGACCAATCAGAGAGGCAGAATGGGTTATTTAGCGTAATAATACTTAATTAATTAAATCCCTGATAACCAGGGATTTAATGATTAAATTGAACCAATCTATAAATATTTAAAAATAAATTGCGTTCAATCAAATACATAAAAACAGGGGGTTAGGTAACCTGCAACTTGTCCATTCAGAAAATACAAGTAAATATTTGTAACATCTCCAGATATTTAGATAGAGGTGTCTGGCGCATTTACGAACATGGCGCAATATGACACTTCTCCCCTATGTTTGTATGTTATTTTGTTTTGAGCTTTCGATTGACTTTGACATTTTTGAGCTGCCATGATTTTGCAGCACAGGCAAGTTTTTCAACAGAACTCAGACATTGAAGGGAATATAGCACCTTGGGAAAAGTATGAAGAATGATGTAAAAGAGTACCCTGATCACGGTTCTGTGTTCGTTTTCTGCCTTTATGCTGACAAAATGTCTTTATGCTGACAAAATGTCAGGATAAACGCGGTTTTCGAAGAATTTCAATTTATACTGACAAAAATGTCAGTATAAAATGAACACGTGTATTTTGATGGGAGACGTCCGGATCTCAATTTATACTGACATCCGTGAAAGTCAGCATAAAAGGTTTTACCCTGACATTTTGAATTGCAATGAAATGAACTATCATGGTCGGTCGTCAGTATTCTCAGAAACCCCTTTTCTCTCCTTCCTTCCCTTGCAAAATATGGAAGCAAATATGAAAGCATGAAGTGTTTAATGCGCAAAATTATGCTGACAAAATGTCAGGATAAGCGCGATTTTCGAAGAATTAGTATTAATAAATAGCCACAGAATGCGCGTTTGAAGGGTTTTTGTGGTTCACCAAAATTTTCGTCGTCCCGAACAATCTTTTCAATTTATCCTGACTCGCTTGATGTCAGGATAAAAATGTCAGCATAAACGTGCCAGGATAAAAATGAACGAAACAAAACGGTGTCAGGATAAACCGGAAAACGATTATGTATGGCATTCATTTTTGCGAAAAAAGTCGCAATTTGGTGTAATTTGGAAAAATATTAATATATTTGCATGTGACGTCACAAAAATATTACGTCACCCAAACCAGTTGTGACGTCACAAGGAGGCAGTGAACGGCAAAAGTTGCTCCTTGTATCAGATATGTAATGCAGCTATCGGTACGGGAAACCCATCAACAGTTGGGCCTTTCGAAGTCCAGTTTATGCATTATTTTCAAATGGAAATCCAATTAAAATTCACAAAGTTAGAACCAATAATATTTATGGTAAAATCGAGCTTCTCCGTCAACCGCCATAGATGCCACATATTTGCTGATATATCGCATGAACACTGACCAGCCACCTATCAACACATTTATCTTCTCACGAAGCTTCTATGTGTGGTTTTTAAATGGAAATCGGTTTACAATTGACAAAGATATTTATTTATAACATATATGGGCCACCCATCAGCAGTTGGGCCTTTTGAAGACCAGTTTATGCATTATTTTCAAATGGAAATACAATACAAATTCACAAAGTTATGGCCAATAATGTTTCTGGGAAAACCGGAGCTTCTCGTCAACGCCCCCCCGCCCCCCAAAAAAGCGCACATATTTTTGTTGTAATAATCGCTTGAACACTGGACACCACCCATCAACACATTTTTCTTCTCACGAAGCATCTATGGGTGATTTGTAATTTGAAGACCAGTAACTTTTGAAGTTGATTGAAACTATTGATGTTGAAGTTGTTGATATGAAGACCTTTTGAAGACAAGTATCTGCATTATTTTCAAATGGAAATCCAATGAAAACTGACAAGGAAAACTTACAACCATTTCGAAATTGACCAACTGTCGATGCCTTTCGGTGGCGGACGGGGCGGATGGTTCAAATCAAGGCCATATATACCGTTCAAATAGCGAAAACGAAGTGCGGTGGAAATCACAGAGAAGGAACTACTTATGACGTATGCGAAACGTCACGAAATTTGTCCTTTTTAAAATATGCCCAAATATGCCCAGCGGTTTTTGTGTTGTAACACAGCAACTAGGTTGTTTTGAAAGGAAACATTCAGATTTGTAGGTTTCTCAGTACACCCGACAATCTGGCTATCTCAGTTAAAAACTAATGTTAAAGTTGCTATATTCCCTTTAATCGGGGTTTTATGTCAAAATAGACATATTTAATATACTGCATTGTGCAATATAATTATAGTTATTGCCTATTCGCATCATTCACATCGTTTATAGGTAAAAAATGTCGGTAGATTCATTGGATATTGTTGAAGAAAAGTGGAATCATATTTAAATCAATTTGAAATCAATTGAATTATTATCTCCACCATTCTCCTCTCCTCCTGTATTATCTCCATCTCATCCACCTACAACGCTGAGCACAATTGAAATCAATGGAATCGGATTCGGAATTTCAAGCATTTAAGTACTCTGGAATCGGATTCAGAATCGGTTCCCCTAGCAAAATATATATTGGAATCGAATCGAAATCACACCTATCTGGCTTGGCATGGAATCGGAATCGATTCCTCTGAAGCGGAATCAAGCACAAGCCTGATAGCCAGCCGTAACTGCAGCGTCTAATAAACAACGCCTTCCACCGACCGACCGCCGATCTGCGCCAAATCATTGATTCGCTCCAGTTGAACCTCATTTCCAAGAAAGGTTCATACATAGAGAAAGTTTGCGGGATGATTTGCTGAAATGGTCAGCAGGGAAATTACTGGATTAGCTTGTGATATCGATAAGAATGGTAGCTGTAGCACTATGCCAGAAACAATATTTCGCACAAGCATTTTCTGATGAAATGTGTATATGTTGTATTATTAAATTAATAGCCATACCATAGGTCACTGGTGTCGATTTGTATAATTTGGGGGGCGCCCCCAATGATTTCAAATTTTAGCATTGGGCCTATAGCGTAGCATGGTAAGAATGGAATTATAATTTATAAAGCTAGCCTTGGTGCCGCCCCCCCCAATCATTTTCAGAAAATGACACCCCTGCCATCGGTGCAGCAATGCACAGTGGGAGGCTACTTCCGAGTGGCACGTCCCCGGTCCCGGAAGCTGGCTGTCCGCCGCCCGTACTGATTGGTCAGGAACTCCCCCAATGATTTCAAATTTTAGTCGACCGGCACGCGGCCACGCCATCTGACAATCAGCCGCCCACAGGCTGTGACGTCACTTGTATGAAGTCGTCGTCATGTGCTCCGGGAGTAAACCCGTTCACTGACGACCCTTGCAACTAGCCACCAAGTGCCTGGGTGCAAAGTGCACTGCTGACAGTGGCGGTCGCAGGAGGGGGGGGGGGGCATCCAGGCTATGCCCCCAAAGGCCCATGATGGGGGCCAACATATACCTATTGTGCCTCCCCCAAGTGACTGGTGGGACCGAAGGCCCTACCTGGTCTCCAGGTCAGAATAAGCCCTCCTGAGGTCAGAGAGGATCTTCTGGAAGCCAGAGGAGCCCAACTGAATGCCAGAATGACCCCTGGAGGCTAAAGTGAGTCCACTTGCGACCAAAGTGGGCCCTCTGGAGGTCGGAGTAGGCCCTCTGGATACCAAAGTTGGCCGCAACGCGCATGTAGGTCGGAGTGGGCCCTCTAGAGGTCAGAGGGGGTCCAATGGTATCCAGAGGGTCCACTCTGACCTCCAGAGGGCCTCACTGAAGGATCGGAGAGGGCCTTCTAAAGATCGGAAGAGGGCCCTCTGAAAGCCAAAGAGGCCTTCTGAAAGCCAGAATGGGCCCTCTGCAGCCCGTCCAGGTCAGAATGGTCCTTCTGAAGTTCAGAGCGGGCCCTCAGGAAGCCAGAGGGAGCCCACTGGAGGCCAGAGTTGGCCCTCTAGAGACAGGATTGGGTCCTCTGGAGGACAGAGTGGGCACTCTGGAAGCCAGGGGCCCTCCGGAGGTCAGAGTAACCCATCTGGAGGCAGGAGTTCAGAATGGGCCCTTTGAAAGCGAGAATCGCCGTCGTGAAGGCCAGACTGGGGCCTTGGAAGACCAGAGGGCCTCTGAAAGCGATAATGGGCCCCCAAAGGCCAGGACTGCGACCGCCCCTGACTGCTGATTAGGCTATCAACGGCAGATATGCCCCGGGTTGCAGCTTGTGGTCATCGAAGCGGGCTCTGTGCAGATTTAACCGATGAAGCCATATACTGCTTAGGTATAATGAGCCAACAGTAGTTCAGTTATTTGAGTTCAAGCAATTCTGAAATATTTTTATGTGATCTCTATAATTCGATGCATGTTTATACAAAGTCTGGCTCAAGAGCTGGACTTAGCTGAATTGCGAATTTTGTACATATTTATGTATTTGGAATCATCGGAACCGTACAAAAAAGTTACGCGCGGTTCTATTAATGATCAGTCAACTTGGACAACATGGAAACACCGGCCTGATTCATTATTGGTTTAAATGGACATATTTGTTTGATTATTGGGGTTTAAGGGCGCGCCAACACATTTGGGTCAATTTGCGCTCAAATGGACATATTTGAGAAATCATGGCAATATCAAATGCCTCCTTGCGTTTTGTGTATCTATTAAGGACAAATAGAACCCTATAGGAGAACGTTCCCACTACAACTAACGTTCAGCGATTCCCTAAACTCGTGACGTTTGAGCTGAGGAGCAGCTGGACCGTCGGTCGGACTGAACTCCTCCACCAGTGGACTGGTGGCGTATGTCGGCCTGGGACCGTCCCCGGGGACTGGACGAGTGTCGCGGCTCCTTCGTCCGAGTACGAGACGTGACGGACCGCAGCGCAGCCGATCAATCGCCACGGAGAGAGAGAGAGAGAGAGAGAGAGAGAGAGAGAAGAGAGAGAGAGAGAGGAGAGAGAAGAGAGAGAAGAGAAGAGAGGAGAGAGAGAGAAGAGAGAGGAGAGAGAATAGAGAGAGCAGAGAGAGAAGCGAAGAGCGAGAGAGCTTAGAGAGCGAAGAGAGAGCAATAGAGGAGAGAGCAAGAGAGAGAGAAGCGAGAGAGCGAGAGAGCGAGCGAGAGGGAGAGGAGAGAGAGCGGCGCCGAGATAGCGGAGAGAGCGGAGAGAGAGCAAGAGAGAGGAGAGAAAGAGAGAGAGAAGAGAGAGAGAGAGGAGAGAGAGAGAAGAGAGAGAGAGAGAGAGAGAGAGAGAAGAGAGAGAGGAGAGAGGAGAGCGAGAGAGCGAAGAGAGCGAGAAGAGCGAGAAGAGCAGGAGAGCGAGAAGCGAGAGACGAGAGACGAGAGGCGAGAGAGACAAGAGAGAGAGAGAGAGAGAGAGAAGAGAGAGAGAGGAGAGAGAGAGAGAGAAAAGAGAGAAAGAGAGAGAGAGAGAGAGAGAGAGACGAAAGAAGAGAGAGAGAGAGAAGAGAAGAGAAAGGAGAGAGAGAGCGAGAGAGCGAGAGAGCGAGAGAGCGAGAGAGCGAGAGAGCGAGAGAGCGAGGGTTGGTGACGTCAACCCAGCCCGTCCATCCCGTCTGCACTCAGAAGTACAGATCAGTTGTCAGCGCAGCATCAGGTCTGACTTTTACCCATCCTGTCCTCGCTATCTACTGCAGGATAGGCGTCACACCATCAGCTCAGCAGCAGCAGCAGCAGCAGCAGCAGCAGCAGCAGCAGCAGCAGCACTCAGCAGCTCAGTTAAATATCGGCTCAGCATCGGCAGCTGCTGAACTGCTTTCATTTCGCATAGCGCCGCTGTCGAAACGTCCTATTAAGTTCATCGCCCGCTGTCGTCGGCCTATGACTCTCGATCGGGCGATGAAATGGTTATGAAACACACTCGTGCTCCAGAGACGCCTGGATATGGCTTCTTTGAGCAGGCGGACACTGGGCGACTTATGCGCCGGGCTGGCTGACTTCCCGGCGTCACGCTGTGCTGGCTGACTTCCCGGCGTCACGCTGTGCTGATGGAGATTTGTGATGTGAGTGACAACAACTAGTCTCATTGACAAATTGTATCTGAACGTTGAATTTTATGTTGACGATTGTTGGATTCATTTAGTCGACGTTTCTCGACATTCAATAAATTACGTCATAAAAAAACTGGAACGAACCAGCCGTTCTAGTTTGCCTGGGTGTAACACTTAACAATGAGGTAAGCTGGTGGTNGAGTGCGCTAGGAAATGACACAGGTGTACTACACTTCGAATGCAAGCAAAGTGGTCATCGCAGTTAGCTGCATACGCTAATTTAGGAGTGCTATATTCTACCAAATTGAGAGACACACTATATGTATCACAATCACAATGACTCCGTCTATTATTGGGTTATTGTACTTCTCGACGGTAAACAATAAATACAAAATACAAATACAAATTCCCGAAACAGTCATTCACATCGTGCACTCCATCACGCGATCATATCGCCCCTGACATACCCATGACGGAACACTGCCACCCTCCTCTAGAAACACACGATCATATCGCCCCTGACATTACCCATGACGGAACATGCACCACAACTCCTCTGGAACACACGATCCATATCACGCCCCTACTGCACATTACCCGACTAGCAGGAACACTGCCACCCTTCTCTGGAACCACACGATCATTATCGGCCCCTGACATAACCATTGACGGAACACTGCCACCCCTCCTCTGGAACCCACACGATCATATCCGCCCCTGACAATTTACCCATGCGAAACCTGCACCCTCCTTACTGCGAAACACCACGATCATATCGCCCCTGACATACCCATGACGGAACACTGCCACCCCTCCTCTGAACACACGATCATATTCTGCCCCTGACATACCCATGACGGACCACTGCCACCCCTCCCTGGAACACAAACGGATTCATATTCGCCCCTGAATACCCATGACGACACTGCACCCTCTCTGGAACACACGATCATATCGCCCCTGACATAACCCATGACGGAACACTGCCACCCTCCTCTCGAACACCACGATCATATTCGCCCCTGACAACCCCATGGACGGAACCACTGCCCACCTCCTCTGGACACACGATCATATCGCCCCTGAAACATACCCATGACGCGAACACTGCACCCTCCTCTGGAACACACGATCATTCGCCCCTGACATACCATGAACGGACACTGCCACCCTCCTTCTGGAACACACGAATTCCATTTATCGCCCCTACTACCCATGACGGAACACTGCCACCCTCCTCTTGGAACACCACGGATCATATCGCCCCGACCATACCCATGACGGAACACTGCACCCTCCTCTGGAACACACCAGATCATATACCGCCCCTAACCATAACCCATGACGGAACACTAGGCCACCCTCCTCTGGAACACACGATCATATCGCCCTGATCATACCCATGACGGACAACTGCCACCCTCCTCTGCGAACACCACGATATATCGCCCCTGATCATTACCCATGACGGAACAATGCACCCTCTCTGGAACACACGATCATATCGCCCCTGACATTACCATGACGGAACCACTGCCACCCTCCTCTGAACACACGATCATATCCCCCTGACACCCATGACGGACACTGCCACCCTCCTCTGGAACACACTATCATATCGCCCCTGAACATACCCATGACGGAACACTGCCACCCTCCTCTGGAACACACGATCATATCGCCCCTGACATACCCATGACGGAACACTGCCACCCTCCTCTGGAACACCGTGGTGGTGGAGCGCTCACGACACCCCTTAAATGGCGGGCCCCGCTGGCAGGCTCAGCGAGTCGCAGTGGGCGGTGCAAATCACATGCACATTCAGCGCCGCTCCATTCGCGGCATTAGATCCACAGAAACACGCCGTGGTGTAGAGACGGCCCTTCGTCACCTTTTATAGCAGCGTCCATCACGCACGCAAACACGCCGGACAAGGCGCCGACGGCAGACGGTTCTATATAGGTACGATGACGCTCTGATGAGCTTTGCAGCCCGGTGGGTTTGAAGCAAGCGAGGCAGATGGGATGATGTGTGACTGATATATATAGCACAGATGCTAGAGTAAGCTGCTTGCCTTGGTTATGGGATTGGTGAGAATGTGACAAAATTCAGGACGAGGCATTTCAGTTTGAGAATTGCGTAATTGTCGAATCGCTACCTTGCGTTGCTGAATACCATTCTCAGCCTTTTACAAACAAATATAAATTCGCAGTACGATGAAAGCAGCAAACGTTACACCAATGAAACATACTTCGGCGATAATGCAAAAGGCTGTAACAGAGGGGGCAGCCGTTCCCCAACATTTTCAGATCTTAACATTACGCCTGTGGCGTTGCATGACAAGAATCAACTTCAGAATGCCTCCGACCCCCGCCCCCCAACTTTCGGAAGGTTCCGGCGCCCCTGACTCACAGTGTTAGCGATGCCTTAAATACATGTACCGAAGTGGCGAACCTAAAGCAAAGAAAACGGTCTTGCAAGTGTAAAGTGTTGTTCTTTTTAACACAATTTTCCCCTATTTAGTAATCTACTTGGCCAGCTGTCGGCCGAAGTCGCCGAACTCTAGTATATGGTGCCGTGGCTAACCCATGCGGAAGAGTGGTTCTGGCTGGCTACGTTAGGCTGACTACGTTAGCCAGCTGTTAGCCGCACCTCAACCAATGCCTACCTGCTGTCAGCTACTCTTCACATCTGGCACAGAGACAGATATACGAAGATACGAAGCGTGAAAAGTTTACGAAACAAATAAATCATCGGATTTCATGTCAACGCGTTCATAATACATGAATAATTTCGTCGGAGAATATGTATGCCACTACCACGATTGGGTATGTTCTATGATGCATGTCTCATAAACATTCAATTGTATATTCCGTGCCCGTAATACAACAGACACCATAACACATACATGTATGGTTACGCCCGTGCTTCGAGCTGGTTCCAGTCTGGGAATAAGTGCTGACTCAGCAGTACACCTCTGACAATGCACTGCGTGATCTCATGTCAATTCTGACATCCCCTTGCTTCTTACCGACACGGGATTAGAAAATCACGCCTCATGTCTCAGTGATGTCAGGCCACAGCAATGCCTCATGTCTCAGTGATGTCAGGCCACAACAATGCCTCATGTCTCAATGATGTCAGATCACAGGAATGGCTCGGCGCTCAGATGGCGGCAGCATCCTCTTTCTCTTTCACATCGACACAAGTGTTCAAAGGTAGCCTGTTCTGCACTGTAGTGAAAGAGGTATCCGAAAATGATGGAAGCATTTATTCACGCAGGTTAGGATCTAGGATTAATGTATAAATCAATATAAAAATATAAATATCACAGCAAGGAATCTACAAATGCTGATGATGATTTCAACTTTTGAGCGGCGCAACCGGCAATATCACTTAGCGCCCATGCATCTTAAAACTACCTGCGAGCACCCACAGATCCTAACCGTCCACTTCACTCACCAAATACTTCCAGAGTCTGATCTTCCCCACCCGTTTATCCTCGGGCTCTGGTCTGCTGGGCATGGCGTTAAATTGATGCGTCTCGGGCCGGTGGTGATGGTGGTGAGCCGTGGCACGGTCCGGGCTGGACCGGGGCCTAGGCGAGGTGCCCCGGGCAGGCTGATGGTGGTGAGCCGTGGCACGGTCCGGGCTGGACCGGGGCCTAGGCGAGGTGCCCCGGGCAGGCGAGTCCCGGGCACCCGGAGAGGCCCGGCGGCCCGACGAGGCCCGAGGGGCCGACGAGGCCTGGGGGCCCGGTGAGCGGCGAGGGCTGGCCCGAAGGTGCATCGCCACAGGCACATGGCGCGGGCTGGAGGAGCGGCGACCTCTGTCCATCGTGGCACGGAGTCGTGACGGGACGTGGAGGGGTAGAGACACTACACTGCTGGAGCACGACGAACTGGGACACGACCTTCCGCCAAGTCGCCAGACAGCGGGGGCCGCACAGGACCGTGTGCTGAGGGGGTGCCGCAGGCTAGTCTATAAACGCAACACTGTTGAAGGCCAGAGGCCTACACCAGGTCATGCGCTGCGCACCTGAGCTTGGCACTTCAGGACCGGACACAAGTCTGTCAGGAGACGAAACAGCACCACTGTCTAAGCGTCTCTGAACCCAAAACGTCACTCGTCCACTCGCCACCGAGACTCCTCCACCCTCTCACTCAAAACCAAACCTTAACCACCACCCCTGTCCTTCTCTGTCCTTCCGCTCTGTCTCTCTGTACCAGCACAGCTAACACGGCGTCAGCGCCGGCTAGCTTCACCGCAGCTCTCGCTCCGCACGGCACCGCACCGCACCGCAGCACGCTCTGCACGATAGGACAACGGCGGCGGGAGGGCGCCAGCAGCGGTCGTGCGAGTGTCCGCGCTGTCCACCGACTGACGCTAGGTGCGCCCGGGCCACCGCCGCCGCCGCCGCTGCCGCTGCTAAGTCCCTGCAATGTTCCGCCAACCAGACCCGGACTGGACCGGCCCCCTGTCCTGTGTGTCACTGTCTGGTGACGGAGCCAGTCGGGGCTCACTGGCGACTGTACCACCGCCGCGCGCAAACTGATGCCGCCAAGGCCGAGTAATCCGGCCACAGGGCTAGCGTGGTCAGCAGAGGTCAGCAGGGGTCAGCAGGGGTTAGAGGGGCCAGCAGGGATCAGCAGGGCCAGCAGGGATCGGCAGGGGTCAGCATGGGTCAGCATGGGTCAGCAGGGTCAGCAGGGTCAGCAGGGTCAGCAGGGTCAGCAGAGATCAGCAGAGGCATCCGAGGCTTAGTGAAGGCCGCCAGCGGTCAGCAGAGGGTTAGCAGAGGGTCAGCAGAGATCAGCAGAGATCAGCAGAGATCAGCAGAGATCAGCAGAGATCAGCAGAGATCAGCAGAGGTCAGCAGAGGCATCCGAGGCTCAGTGAAGGCCGCCAGTGTGCAATACAGCTTCAGTCACGAGCGGTAATACGAAATAAAGGCCGCGAGATTGCAGGCGGCAACCACGCGTCCACCACGCGGCAATTAACGAGCGGGACGGGCAGTACTGGGAAAAGCAGGGTCAGCAGAGGTCAGCAGCGGTCAGCACGGATTAGGAGGACTGACAGGATAATCCAGACTCAGCAGGATCAACAATATCAGCAGCGTCAGTAGCGGTAAGCAGCATCCGGAGGTCCATTCGGATCAGCTGAATTCATCAGGATCAACAAGGCCAGCAGGATTAGTAAGATCAGCAGGGTCAGCATCAGCCAGTTGTCAGTTGATGTCAGCAGTGGTCAGCAGTGGTCACTGCCACCCACCGCAGGACAGGCTTCATGTCTGGCTACATACAGCCGACTTAGACTGACTGGGCTTCATACAGCCCACTCAGACTGACTGGGCTTCATACAGCCCACTCAGACTGACTGGGCTTCATAAGCCCCACTCAGACTGGGACAGGGCTACACTACAAGCCCACTCAGACTGGACTGGAAAACATACAGCCCACTCAGGACGTGACAGGGCGCTACATTACAGCCCACTTCAGACTGACGTGGGCTACTTAGTACGTATAGCCGTGGGAACGGCGGGAGAAGGCCCAGGATGGATAGCCAATGTAACCGGTTCTGAGGAGGATACGGTCGTGCTGTCTGGCTGGTGAATACGATCATAAGATCGGCCGAACAGCCAGCTTATTGAGGTAAGCTGGGAACGAAACGGCAATCGGTTAGAGATGAAAGTGAGGAAGGAGATCGGATTGGGTTTAAAGCCAACTGAAGAGGGCAATCAATTCGAAATATGGCTTCGGAGACCGGGAAATACAAGTGCTACACTCATACCTATATAATTACCAGAGCCAATCGCAATACTTTAACGCATTGGAAACGAATGTTTGCACACAAATCCTATTCATAGATTCCAGGCATCCCGCAAGAATACCCACATCAACTTTACCACACCAAATTCTGCATTTATCAAGGCGTCGCGACAGATTGCCTCTCACCATTAACCGCTCCTTACTGCGCCTATCATTCAACTTAAACTTTGCACGGCTGCCAATGACACAGACATCATGACGCGGTGATCACGTCATGACGCAGTGATCACATCATGACGCGCGGTGATCACATCATGACGCGGGGGATCACATCATGACGCGGTGATCACATCATGACGCGGGGTGATCACATCATGACCCGGTGACCACACTCTGACGCGGTGACGCGGTGATCACACCCTGGGCAGGGACCAGCTGAACGGCGTCGCTGGCTCGAGACGCTCGCCTCCTCTCCAGTTTCGAACAGTGCCGCCGCCGGCGCCGTCAGCGTTAAAGGGACTTCCCTTCAAAATGTGTCAAATGTACGTCGTTTTGTGGTGCAAAATCTGAAGTGAATGTGCTGAACACGTTATGACATTTGTTTCTCAGAAAACAGTGTTCATTTCATAAAAATCAGTTTTAATAATTTGGCTTGATGAGTCATATGAAGGATTTGGGAAAAAGAACCTTCACGTGTTTAAGTAGGAATAGTGTAGGCCTAATGTATGGCAAAGGTAAAACCAAGTCGATGTAATCAACATTTAGCAAGAGAGGACTACGGACATCGGCTCAACGGTCACCTTCAATTTACATTGGGGGGCTGGCGATGTTACAGATTGCAAATCAAATTGAATTCTCTGCGATTCGACCTCAGTGGTTGTTTTAATTAATACCATCATAATTGCAATGCAGCACGCAAAATAGCTATTCTCAACTAAACTCTTATTGTTTAAGGGATGGACAGTTTCCTTTAAGGGCCGATGCGCGAGAGCAGAGAGGCATTGAGCAGCGTGGTTTCAGTGTCATATTGCGGGCAATGCTATTTGACGTAACGTGGTCGTGACTTTGAGATGGCTGCGGAGTCTGGTCTGAGTTGGTTCGGAGTCGGAGTCGGAGTCGGTCGAGTCGGTAATTTTGGCCGAGTCGGAGTCGGAGTCGGTAAATTTTTGACCGACCCGGACTCGGCTGCAGGTGTTGGCAACGTATGGAGTGTACTTTCAGAAGTAATTTTAATGGATCACCAATGGCGATGACCTACATAATTTTTGAAGTCTTGGAATTTTTTCAAAGTTTATTTTCTACCATGAATTTTACTTAATGTGTTTGTATTTGTATTACCATGGACGCAAACAGAGACAACTCTATATCAGGATGTCTTCGGTCGCAGGGTCAAAACATGCCTCCAGGGAGTTTTGCTGACCGCTGTAAGAAATACGGTAGATTCGGTAAACCAATCCGGCTTACAAGCAATTTTTAGTTTGTCAAGCGGTTAAATAATTCACCCTCCTCTTTTTCAAGATAATATTACTCTTTTCAGAAATGAAATTATTATTGAGGTCGATTAACAATAACACTATGCTGTACTATTAAGTAAAGTTGTAAGGTAATACTCAATTTCACAAATGGCGTTATCATTGAAATCGACAGACGAGACCAAAAAATTGTCCAGTAAGGACCTTAAACAGCGAAAGACGAGCGAGTCCGGAACTATCCGGTCATTGTATTTCACCCGTCCAACGGGGTTCGTCTTGTGCAAAGCATGCATTTGAATTATTTTCCTATGTGTTGTTTTGCCGTCGCAAATTATTCGGGCTTAAATCGTTATATTAAATAGGTTTTGAGCGTTATTTTGAATTTGCAATTATACTTCATGTTGTAGGCAAAAAATCATTTTGGGTGGGTATTTAAATTGGCTTTGATTGCGCTTTACAAGTCATCTTTTTTCGTCTAAGACACTTTTGGTTTTTAAGCTACGGCGGTGTAATTGAAGAAATATTATAGAATCGTCAATTAAAAATTACAGCAGATTTTACAGCGAATACTGCATTAAAAGCTCATTGTTTGCATGTTTTGACGCGGTACTGGTTACAGATAGTGTTTGTTTATCGCTTCACGATCCCATAGGTGCTGGCATGATTTAATTGTGAAGACGTCATAAAACTGATGAATGCGCTTGTATAGCCAGTAACTTTGCACGTACCACGCGCCGCTGATCGACACATAGTGCATACGCGGGCGGGATGTTTCTTACGCATCTGTGTTTTGTTTCGTGTTTTGCGATTTTGGTTGCCGAGATATAGGTCCGGTATTTGCGCGATGTTTTGTAGGCAATTTGTGGGACGGAACAGGGTGCACGTGCGTCACGTTGAGCGTGGACCCAGAGTTGCTGGCACATTTGCGAGAGGTGTGGTCTCAGCTACACCAAATTTTAGCTTGTATTGTCCAGCCGTTTCTCAGCTACAGCAGGATAATTACTTTCTGACACCCCTGCGCGGCACGTGTCACGGCCGTGCTGACCATCACATGATAAAAACAGTGTCAATAATCATGTCATTGCTGGGGCTATCTGATGCGAAGACCGCTTGTAATCGGATGCGGGGATTCAAAGATATACTTTGGCAGCAAGTCGCGGTCGGGCCCGGCCGGTTCGGCCGTTATATGGTAAAAATCGGTATTCAATGAGGACTCGCTCCCGCTGCGCTCGCTCGTTAAAAATCGTCACATTTTGCAGACAAACTTCCCATTTCGAAGATATTGCAATTTTAAGTACAGGTTCAACCCTTTACCGACCGTACTTGCAGTGTTGCAAACTTTTGGTTCTTATCAATTGGCGGACATTTTTTAAAGAAATTAATTGGAAAAGTATTTTGTGCTCTATTCTTGTAATAATATTCCGTTAGATCCCATATCTAATAACATTGAATGGACAGTAACAATTAGCAATTCAACGATTGCTTTATGGCGGTCTTTAGTGTTGCGGCCCTCAATTTTTAAACACAATTGATTAATTTATTTTCAACTATTAGGAATTTTTGATAGGTTTTGTTTCTGGTTGTATATAACCCATAGTCTATGTAATAATGAAAATAGTCATTTTCCCCAAAAATAACAAACATTAAAAACGGGATTTACATCATAAGCTTCAGCGATGCATTGCACAAACCCACTTCGTCTTAATTTAGTGTCAGCGATTTTTCACGGACATTGTTAGAGTTGATAATTTGAAACACCGGGCAAGTTATGGCGCTTTAAATAGTGATGGAAAAACACTGGTCATGAGTTTCGAATTAAGTATATTACTTTGTTTTAATTTGTAAAAAACTAGAGTAAGGAATTTTATTCTATTTTAAAACAAAAGTTATCATTGCTATACCAAACGGGCCTAAGAATTGTTGCTTTAACAAATAAAACGGGCATAATTTTTCACTTTAAGAGTCCACACTTTTACGGACCGGTACTGGCAAGTACCTACTGTCTCGATCCTCATTCAAACTGCGGGCTTTTTCTCTAGTGCTATACGCAATGGAGTTGAAAATATATTTTTGGGTTCTGCTTGTTTCGATTATATGCCCGTCGAATCCTTCTACGAGAATGTAAACAAATTGCGTGAAAACTTAAATTTCATAATCATTTGCATACATGTTCGTTTTTTTCCGCATAAAATGATGTTGCAAGACATCAATAAATGCTGTTATCCAAATAACCTACTTTTTAGGTTGATGCATTTATAGACCATTGCGTATATACAATTTAGGGACGATATCTACTACCGGCGTTAAGATATAAGCCAAATTTGGGTGGCGTTGATTCAGCTATCAGCGGAGCTTGGGTTGGAAGGTCGGGATCGATTCGAGTCGGGGTCGATCCGGAGGGTCGGGTCGGAGTCGGAGTTGGAGTCACTGACAAAAGCGACTCCGCGCCCTGATTGAGACTGACCGGTTCAGCACTCTCCCAAGTTGAATAACCGATTAAAATCACAACGATTACGACAACTTTTATCATATGACTGAGCACAAACAAATATAAAAGCATACATACTTACAATAAGGCTTATGAATGAGGCTTCTGGATCCAGTCAGGGGATTTACCGATGTTCGGTAAGTAAAACACCTCCTGCTGTACTATCTCCATACCAGTAATCATACTTTGTATCGTGTGTCAAGTTCCGTCATCGTTCACCTCCGTCCTAACCACAGCTGCACAGCACATCTACCGAGAGGCCCAGGCAGCGGGTCGCGGCGTGGTGCTGCGATCCAGTCTGTCCCGATAGATCCCCCGAGAGGCCCAGGCAGCGGGGCGCGGCGTGGCGATCCAGTCTGTCCCGATACATCCCCCGAGAGGCCCAGGCAGCGGGGCGCGGCGTGGTGCTGCGATCCAGTCTGTCCCGATACATCCCCCGAGAGGCCCAGGCCACGGCAGCGCGGCGCGGCGATCCAGTCAGTCCCGATACATCACACGGTCCCGGGTGACACCTGTCCGCCGGTGACCACCACCCGATCCATCCTCCGCAGTACCGCTCAATCGGTCCCAGCTCCAGCGGCCGGCCGGCCGGCACCGGCGGCAGATGGGGCCATTTACATGCTGCCGGCACCGCTGGCTGGGGAGGAATCACCGCTCGGCCAGATAGCCAGCGCTCCGGACCGGATCGGGACGGCACCGAAACGTGACCCGTTCACGAGCTGAGCGGCATCATTTAACACACACAGACACACACAAACACGTCCCGTTCCTCCGCATTGCGCGGTGAGTCCGGCACCCCGCGCGGTGTATATCGCCAGTAAAGGTCGTGATGCATTGGATCTGCAAGGCAGATTCGCCCTTACTGCCGGCGGTGGTCACGAGTTTGTGCCGTTGTCAGATCGCGGCGAGAGCGGAGGGCGTGGTCGGCGCGTGCCAGGCGCCACAATCGCCGCCGCCCGCAGCCGGCTGCGCCATTAGTGTCGTGACTGGTGGTGACGCGCCGGAATGCGACAGAACTGGCGCAGTTGACCACCGGCGCTGATCACAATCGATACGACGCGTCGCCTCCGTGGAGAGACCCACGGTCCGGGAGACATCCTCACGCTGTCCTGCGCGACTGACAGTGAGTTTGACATCACGCTCTCCTGAACGACTCATGACAGTGGGTTTGGTAACTAACCTGTTATCTTTGAGATAATTGGTTCTTGGAATATTCCTTGTCATTACAAAAAGCAGATTCATCTTTCGATGTAACAGGTCCAGGAATTTGTAAGTAATGTGTCTGGTATAGATATGAGTTACGGCACCCAAAATATGTTGAGGATGAATGCGCCGATTTTATTCCAAGAGCCATGCATCGAATGCGCCAACCAATTATTTGATGAAGTGCCAGTTGCTGGTGCACCACACATATAATATATATTCAATACCGATGTTCTTTGGGTGGAAGCCTTTCTTGAAAATCAATGTCAGCCTTCTGGCATGCACGTAAATGAAGACCACATAAAACACAGGTAGACCAGAATAAACCCCTTTGGTGCAAAATATGACTCCAGTGATTCACACGCCACAACGGACCTCTGCAAACCACAAATAGCCCTCTTCAAGCCAGAATGGACCATCTAATGGTCAAATGGGCCCTATGGATTTAGAGTGGATACAAACTTATTTCAGATGTTTGAAAACGGAGTGAAATTCGTTTTCGAGTCACTTCGAACGGCTATGCCCCCCCCCCTCGCGCTATTATTCCCCTACGAGGCCCCAGGGGGGGGGGGGCATGACCACATGCCCCCCCACACACACACCTCCCCCTGGATTCGCCACTGTTTCTCAGCGTTACACCGGTTCTGTTTTCTGTTGCGATCGCCAGTTTCCCGATTATCTCCGAAAAACGACAGATTGCCAGTCATGACAGAACAAATTGGCCTTCATCAGCTGCGTCACGTGCCAGGAACCTCCGGAATGCCGGCGCGCAGACGACAAAGAGCGCTGCGGTCGCGCCGGAGCATAGGTGGCAGCACTGTACAGCGGAGCGCGGCGCGCCATTATGGCGGCAGAACTAAGAAGCAGAGCTGCTGAGATCAGCCGCTAGGTGGCGAACAGTCGCCACAACCATTCCTAGGCTGTGTTCTGACTAGTGATGTCATTTTCCCCAAATTTCCTGACCAAAACCAATCCAATACCAAACAGGAGGCATTTTGGTTGTACAAATATTGACGATTTTGGTTGAGGCAAAATGTCCAAGATTATGATCTATTTTAACAGTATACTTATTGTAAAAGATTGAGGCTTGCCGAAAGTGTCCAAATTTTAAGCCTGACGACCGATTACCGATCGGTCAACATTTTTTCGGTAACCAAAATTTGTTACCGATTGACACCGCTAGTTCTGACCCGTTCCTTTCCCGCGGGGATTCGGGGATCGGTCGGAAAAATGCTTTCTACCGATTTCCCGTAGCAAAGAGTTAACAGGAATACCAATGTATGAGTACATTGCCGAACTGCAGTAAAGTAAAATGTCTGACGGGGATTCCAGGGATTTCCGCCGGGAATGTGACGGTCAGAACACAGTCCTAGTTGCTCTGTCGAAAAGGGCTGAAAATGTGTGCGCAAGGCCCGGCCCGCACGGGTGCATTTGTCATGCGTTGCGTTGCATTCAGTCATTCTTGATGTCTCTGAATGGGTCTCAATGCGTCTCAATACATTCCATTGAGACCAATTGAGACGCATAGAGACGCATTGAAATCCATTGAAAGGCATCGAGACGTGACGGACCGCAACGCAACGCATGAAAAACGCACCTGTATGGGGGGGCATAGTGGGGGTCTAGTGTGGGGGTCTAGAGGGAGGTCGTGTGGGGCTCGATACGAGTTGTTGCACGTGTATATCAGTTCAGGGAGCACCTTGGAGCAGCGTGCAGTGCTGGTCTGTCCGTCTGTTTGTGGCCGCGATGCTGCGGGAGTCGGCTGGAATATCAACAAACGACCGTTTGAACTCAAAACTCCCTCTAGCTTGTCATGCTTTGCAGTCCCTAAACCACAAAACATAAGAAACAATCATGTGTATCTGTTGTCTTGACCAGACAAAAGTCAGTCTCTTACAACACAAAAATGTCTGTCCCTTCCCCGAGTATTCACCGATACATTTTGCTCCACCTGATCCGTGTTACAAACGACATAACCTCACGTTACATGTGAGCCGAATCAGATTTACGCAACTAGCACAGGATCGTTAGCGCTCCCAATGGTAACAGACCTCGTCAGAACCTTTGACCGATCGCATTTCCACCCAAGGCAAGACCGGGACGAAGCCCGGACTGAGAGGCTAGTTATTACTACACATGGCTGGTGGCCTAAACCTAGGATTATGACACAGGCACAAGCACGTGTCACAAGAGGAACCCACATACTCATACGATGACGTGCCAGATAAGAACAACGAGAACATTCACTGAATACCAGCCATATTATCACTCTTCACGTATAAAGGACTGTACTGTTTTTACCAGAGCGAATGGGGTCAACCATACGGAGTTCGTTGAGACAAACTTGGATACTCAGGAGATAGGAGTTAATGCCCCATCAGAACTTGCGAGAAACGGTCTAGATTTCATCACGAGAATTATCGAAACGTATCGTTGACGTCAGCCAATCAGACTGCCTCACTAATCGAGGCAAAGAGCGGTGGGCGTAAGCGACATCCCTGGGAGACACCATGACGTACAGCCGGACCCGCCCGGAAGATGACCCCGCTGATACCGTGGCACGCACTCTCAGGGTGACTCCACTGCTCGCCGAGAGACTGACTTCCTGTGCGACTTCCTTCGGAGCGGGGCTTATTCGACCAGAGTCCATGTAACTTGTATCAAACACTTAGTGAATATCGATAAATATCTCACGAGATATGCCGAAATAACAGCGTTGGTTTTAGTCCTGACAGTATGCAATATGAATGCCACTACCGCGAGCATATAATTATTACACTGTTTTTTATTTATCCACAGCATTGTCATTGTGATGATGATGATTGGGGCTTAAGGGCGCCGCCTTGTCATTGTGCAGAAAGCAATGAGCGCACCGAGCGCCACCTGGGCGTCACATGACTCTTCTCTACTAAACATGCCTGGTTTAGGGGGCGGGGCCTGAAGTGACGGAAGTGTCGTCAGTTGGGCAGACACGCCGGGCGCTGCTCGGTCACCTGTATACCCTACTCTGCCCTAATTTACGGCCTTGAAGCCACCGCCATCTCCTGTGATGATTATTGGTGTTTAAGGTCACTGCCCGAGTTCAGCGTCCTCTAGTCAACCCACCTGCACCAGGTGCTGCCTCCTGCTGTGCCGCCTCCTCAGCGCCGACACGAGCACCGAGTCCTCGCTGCACGAGGACGACACCATCGAGGAGTGGTCGGGCGGGGAGGAGGACGCCCTCCGACCCACGACTGCTGACCGGCACCCAGCGCAGGCCGCAGGCAGGCCGAGCGATGGCGCCCGACCAACCGACGCACGCGGAGCCCGACCCCGCTCAGAGATACCGCTCCGACCCCGCTCCGGGCTATGGTCCGGGACCACTGCCGGGGGTGGACCCCGATCAGGGGCGGGGCCCCAGCCCGGGGACCACACGAGGTCCAGGTCTCGGCGCATCGCGCGCGGGGTGGCCATTTTGACTGCAGACGGTCGACTCATCGGAGCAGGGATGTTCAATAGGTTTGTCGATGCAGCGCTCCGCTAAGAAGCTTGATGACTGTGTGACGTCATCGGTGAGTCCAGTACCAGCGACAAAACGCCTTAACCTGACGTTCTTCTTTTCAAACCCTTTAGCGATCCCTTCTTCTCAAACCCTTCTTCTTTTCAAACCCTTTTCTGACGAAGGAAGACAAATACGATCCTTCATCAGACAAGGCCAGAGCGAAGCCCGAACGTCACGAAAACCCGACGCAAAGAGTCACCACGAATCGACGCAAGCGTACCGTACACAAAAGACAATTCACTCTGCAGCCTGGCTACATCCGCACCACTCGCACACTCAACAGCGTCGAACAGATCGTCGCTGGCGACGTGCTGCCAGCATCAGACACGGCCAATCACTGGCGATCCGCCACACCGCCACAGCAGCATAGCAGCGGCGGCGGCGGCGGCGGCGGCGGCGGCGGTTCAGAATCGACAGATGGCCGGTACCGCGCCGAGGAGTGTGTTGTGCCGAATATGTAGGCCGGCGGGCCGCGTGAGCCACGCAGCCCCCCGCTGCCACCGACAACCACGCGCTGCCCAGCTCCGGCGCTGCCGCCACCGCAGGCAGCCAGGCAGCTGGCGAGAAAGCTCCGACTGGTAACCGGCACACGGGGCAGAAAATGGTGATGGTACAGGGAGATGACCACGCAGAACAGGCAACCGTTCATCATTTTATCATATGTTTAGCCAAATCATTGTCACTTTTGAAGCTTTTGTCACATTTATAACTTTGAATTCTGAAATACAGGGCCATACATGAGAGTTGAAGCCATGCAACAAAATTGCCATTATACAAAGCTGATTCAATAGCCAAACGTCGATTGTGAAAGTGCATGGAAAATCAACGATTAATTATTCATGACAATGATTCAAAAGTAGCCCTGATCCCCATTGTGAACAACTGGACTTGGAGAGTCATGCTTGCTTAGCCAAACAAGAAAGCCGCGTTTCTAACCGCCAACCATCCCCATCTATGTCGCAGCGGACTCTTCACAAAAATGCACACAAAAAGAGCTGCATCACCCCCTAAAAACAAAAAAAAAATATCCTCGTCACTGTCTTCGATGTCTCCTAGAGGCAACAAAAAAGTGACAAAAAGCTACATTGCCAAAAAAGCCACCCCATCTGCGTGTTAAATACCGTGACCTGCCGTCGCGGCGGGTGCGGTGGGTGCGGACTGCGAACTGCGGTGGTGCGGGCCGTCCTGTTTAGTCATTATAACGCCCGCTACCTCCCTACTGCACCGTCATGATGACAGGATCGGACTGCGAGGGGTGAAGACGGTCCGAGACTCCGAGACACACCCACACATGGACCGCAGACCCGGAGAGTCGACACCCACGCGTGGACCGCAGACCCGGAGAGTCGACACCAACGCGTGGACCGCAGACCCGGAGAGTCGACACCAACGCGTGGACCGCAGACCCGGAGAGTCGACACCCACGCGTGGACCACAGACCCGGAGATTCGACACCCGCGAGTGAACTGCTCGATCCGAACAGACTCAGACCCGGACCCGCCGTTCCACGGACTCTGTCCGACCAGGCTCGGCCGGCAGAGCAGGAACTCGGTATGCCAGTGTTATGAATTGCAGACAGTGTTCATCTGTTTAACTATGATCCTCCCGTACGTTTTCGGGATACCAAAAAACATTTTTGGGCTGAACCAGTGGGTCTCACCGTGAGTTGGATTTTCTTGACTGTGGGTCGGCCCGGTCAACAAGACCTCGCTGTTTTTGCTGGCCAGAGGCTTTGCTGATCGTGACTTAGCAAACAGCCAGAACGATCTTTTTCAAGTCACAATTTTAAGACCGTATTAGGGACCGAGCATAAATAACAAACTCCAGCATGTCTCAAGCCGTCGCTTTTTTACCATCTAGTCAGCAGTGTCGGCAGGAGATGACAGCAAATGCTGCTCAACTCCCGGCAAAGTGGGACGGCGACGCGCGTTCCGTCACGTGACGGAGCGTGACGGAGCGTCGCAGCTGTGACACCGCTGAAGGTGTGCCGCTGAGTGGCGCGACACGACCATGGCACGTGGCGGTGTCACGCGGCCGGCTGGCACGTGGCGGTGTCACGCGGCCGGCTGGCACGTGGCGGTGTCACACAACCGTGGCACGTGGCGGTGTCACACGACCGTGGCACGTGGCGGTGTCACACAACCGTGGCACGTGGCGGTGTCACACGACCGTGGCACGTGGCGGTGTCACGCGGCCGTGGCACGTGGCGGTGTCACGCGGCCGGCTGGCACGTGGCGGTGTCACACAGCGTCACACCACAGAGCGTAACACAACGTGACCGACCAGGGGAGGGACAGGGGACGATGGTCTCTGCAGCTGGCATATTCTATCCGACTGTTCTATACGCTCATTCGTCATGCTGCGATACTTAGGAAAGTGAGCCGCACACGACTGCCAGGAATACAGCGAGGATGCGTCGACACGCTTCCACTGGATTTCCCAGCCGCCGACTGGCTGAGAACGAAGCACATTCCAAGATTTCGCGTCACGCCCGAAACGCAAACAACGCAAGCCAACAACGCACAACGAACGCTAACACGCGCCGAGAGACAATATTTGAGGACGGCGCGGATATTTATTGACTTGTTCCGCCGATCACGCTCCGGCCGAGACTAAGAGCCTCCTCGGATTGGCGAATCAGGATGGCCAAAAAAGTTGACTTTGAGGGAAAAATTGAAGGGAAGTCCAAAAATGTGTCTAATTATTCACATCTATTTAAATTATAAATACATACCATGCGTCATAATATAAGCATCCTATTCCGTTTTCTTGTGCATTAAGAGTTGATTTTGAAACAAAGATGCCCTGATAAATGTTGCTCAGATTGACCAAATAACACAATATGTCACCATTTGGCCGTTTCAGTCGTTTTGGTGGGTCATGGCCCCCCTCCCCCTCGGATCCGCGTCCACCTCTCCACACCACTTCACCGCCTGCGAGAGACTCTCAGGGCATATTTTAAGGATTTTTCACTGCGTCCCGAAACGTGGTACGGGCACACCATTGTGGTCGGAAACGGCACCATAGGAAACTTGAAGAGGGCAGTGAAGAAGTATCCCAGGAGCACTGACATATCCAGCGTCTCTCCTTGGGGGGCATCTTTTTGTGGCAANGGCGTTTCAGAAAAACAAGATGCATTCCGCGATTAACTTTTGCCAAGGATGGCGACGTGCCTCATTTAGTGTTGCATTTGTTTCATTCAAGGCGTGATTGGGGAAAGCGGCAAAGAGGTCAGCCCCCCAAAGGTTCTTGAAATATGATTTCCCCCCCCCCCCGCAAAAAAAGGTTTGGACCAACGGTCGGCCTCTGCAAATTTATCGTTAAAAATCCTCCTTGCAGCAGTCAAAATCCAGCCTATCCACAGCCAAAATGGGAAAATTCGCTCTGCTTTCGCGGCAGACCACAAGTTTTCGCAAAATGCTTATACGCAATTAAAAATGGGAAATTGATGGTTCATTAAGTTAACTGGTAAGAGGCTCTCTGCGTAGCTTCTGATCCAGTGATCCAATATTGCACATTACCGAGATGTGCAAGCCAGGAAAAGGGGTTACCGCTTCAGGCTTTGGTATGTCCTTTGCCGGATCTTGCTCTTCATTTGTATAAAATTCATCTTATCCCATTCGCCCGTCAAAATCACAATTTTCTCCTCGCGCATCAGTTCCACACAAAATATTAGAGGACTCCATGATTGAACGCAGGCGATTGACGACGAACCCATCGTCAATCATTTTTGGTTTGTGGAAACCGCAGAGTTGAATGAAGAGCGTATTTAAGCTTCTTACTTTACAAGGCCCACTTATCCTCTACTCCGCTTATATTTCTGGAGCTATATTTCAGCGCAAACACTAAAAAATTTCCGGGTCCGCTTTTGGTGGTGCTTAATAACATCGTACCTATACCTATACTAAACAGGAAAATGTACCTACATTAACAAATGCTGAAGAGATGAAATACACGCACGAAAATTTGATACATTTTTTTCGTCATTTTAGCCGAGTTCCCACTCAACAAGTTATCGGCGACGCCCAGCGTAACAGTAGCAGATGCTGACGATGCGCTCTCTACCTACCCCAGTCAACACTTCTCGCTGGACGCTTAATGGCTCGCTCCCCTCCCCCTGCCACACCACTCAACAACTTTCTGGAAATATGATTGTCTCCCTCCCCCCAAAACAAAAGCAAAACAACACGGCTACTAGATCGCCCTGGTTGCATTGACCAATCACGGGACGTTGTCACGCTTCTTGGACACTTACCTCATTTATGGACGCCAGTTACTTGTTTACAAAAAAAAAAAATCAAACAGAAATGATACGTGATTGATCATCGCAGGGGCGGATCCCAGAAAATCTCCTAGGGAGCACTGGCGGATCCGAAAGTGTGATTTTGACAGTTTGGGCAGGCCAAATCCAAAAATCATCGCATAATTCTGAAACTCATCGATTTGCTTGCTTTATGTATCAATAACCTGATTTAAAACAAACTTTCTCTAGTAAAAGTTGTTCGTTTTAACGACAAACTCAGGAAATGTGTCAAATTTGCGCCGATTTTTGGGTGGTTTGGTGGGGGGGCATGGTCCCTTTGCCCCCCCCTGGATCCGCCCTTGCTAGGGAGGTTGTCAGTTACAGTGGTGCCCCTACCTATACCCAAATCTGAAACCTCAACGGATTTGGTCCACTATAGCCCAGGGTGCTCCTATTTCAGCGTTTTTTTTTTTTTTTAATAATAATAAATATTTGACAGTGGAGTCAAAGCGCTGCTATTCCTAATTCGTATGTATTTGCAATATCGTTGTACCCTTTCTATCATTTTAAGTGCCGCGGATGGTAATAAACTATATGGTTTGCACAGTCAAGGGCGGTCATGGGTGTTGTTTTCTATTTGCCTGGTAAGGCCAGGGCCCTATAAATAATTGCATAATTTAATATTAGGCTTATGGCGTTGCATGGTAAGAATGACATTCATATCTGTACAGATAGCACTGGTACCCTTTACCAATAATTTGCAGAAAATGACGCTTCTGATCGGGCAGCCCCAGACGGTTGATGAAGAATTGACCAAAAGGGTAGACGAGGTTCGTGACCAGGGGTAGACGAGGTTCGTTGGTAGCCGTTTTTTACGAGCGGTAAACATCATGCATGCGATAGCAGTGTATCATATTGCTTTGAGTCACGTACAAACTTCAAAATTGTTCTTGAACTAGCAAAAAACGTCAGGATTTGGCGGAGGGAGGGGCTTGAAGAATACTTGCCACAAATTAAAGCTGTCCTTAAAGGAAATAGTTCACCTTCAACATGGGTTTTGAACTGAGATAGCAGTTTTGTAGGCCGTGTTAAAAAACCCTTACCTGTAATTTTTTGTACTGAAAAGGCTCTCCAGACGAATATATTTGACTTTTTGTCGAAGGAATGTGGGCCATAAACAAAGAATGCCAAGAATGTGGACCTTCGGGAGGCCATACAGTAGTCTTACGCGACTACTTAAGAATCTGATTGGCTGAGCCATTCGATTCTTTCGTTTGAAATTGCAGAGTACGCATATAGTTTTGATAAAAGAATAATCTCGTCCTGCTGTCCTGAATCGGCGCGAGCATGTATTTTGACATTGAAACGAAGTTGTATTTCAAATATTAATCAGAATCGTGTTGGCAAAAACGACCAAAGGTAAGCTATTTTCCTTTAAACTTAGCTTCAAATGGTATTTACGCCAAAAGAGAACTCCATACACCAGTGGTGGATCAAGCCCAAGGGTTTTGGGGAGGGGGAAAATCCAGTGGCATATATCCCAAAAGTTTGTGAGCGGAGGGGGAGGCAGACCCTCAGCAAGCAATTTGTTGATCGGGGGGGAGGCCAGGGAGTACGCCGTCTGTAACTGTACGCAGGGGCGTCGCCGATAATTTTTGCGTAGGGAGTCGGCTGAAATAACGGGAAAGATGTACCCTAATTTTCTGCGTGTATTTGAATCCTTTCATCATTTTGGATTTTGATTTTCCTGCTATAGTACCTTTAGTTAGTTGTTATTTAGTGCCGCGAAGTGGCGCAAATTTTTTGCGGGTTCGTTTGATAAAAAAGAAATGTAGGCAGTGTGGAGGAAAAGGTGAGCCTTGTAGAAAAAAAAAATATTTACTCAATTAAAAAAATGGGGATATCTTTTTGCCTAAGCGAGATGTCCCCCTCCCACGGAGAGAGTCTGGATCCGCCAGTGCATACCAGAGTATAACAACGGTAAAACTATTGAATGTGTTACTCAATATTGGGACACAGTCAATGCGCACGTGTGTTCCCGTACAGTTTAATATTGCAAACCTGTTATAGCTTTACCAGAGCGCGCCAGCTCGGTCATCGCCCAAAAAGACGTTGTACTGGTAAAATATTGTGGTCTAAGTCCGAGGAAAACTATCATTAAGCGGCTTGGGCGGGGGGGGGCGCTTTTCCCAGGGCACCCTGTATTCCCCCCCCACCCACCCATTCCGAAAATACCTTTCGCCGCTGTTCACAGTAAGAATACCTACGGTTACGGGAGTAATACAAAAATGACGTCGCTTCCGCGGAGCTATGCCTCGCATTCAATGAATAGGTACGGGGTTGAAAACACGATTATAATACACCGTTTCGCGTCGTCATTTCCTATTTTAGTTTTGTTAATACTATGTTGATACTTTCTATACTCATGTGCAAAATAATTTATTATGACACTTTTTACCGCCGTCTTAAAAGAAAACAAAAATAGAGGTAATAGAGGAAAAATGCATATCCAGAACATAAGATTCAAATTTCTGCACCGCTCCAAGTCGCAATTCTTTTGACCCACGAATCACTGCACTGGGTGGGTCTATTTTCCCCCTCACGTTATTTTGCAATATCTCCTAAACCAACAGCAGTATTGTCACCAAATACATACCTAACCTTTTTTACATCGATTTGTACACATGTTGGCAGAAAAATAAAACAACAACTAAATAATGCACAATAATGGCGGCAAAATGTCTTACGAGGGCGTCAGGATGTCTTCCAAGGGCATCACAATGCGCACTAAGGGCGGCATTATGCCTTCCGAAGGCGGTAAAATCGAATGCGTCTCCAGACCAGGGAGCAGCTAACTAAGGGCGGCATTATGCCTTCCGAAGGCGGTAAAATCGAATGCGTCTCCAGACCAGGGAGCAGCTAAAGACAGCCGTGGGAGCTGCAGTGCGGGCTATCCCGCCGACATGTGCCACTAAGCATCTTCGTGAGTATGAGGTGGAGGGCAGAGCTGTGCCTCAGCCGTAACGGGGCCTATCTCGAACACGTGCTGTAGGTAGGTGATATTAAGATGCAGATTGCAGATTTCTGTTTTGAATATACACTGCATAAATCTCCATGAATTTCTGATCAGTTTGGTGTGAACAGTAAATCAGAGGAGAGCGCTTCCCCATTTGTATTTGCCACGGGAAATGCCGGGAACAACATGCTTTTGCATAGGCCTGCGCAATATTATTGCTAAATGACGTCACATCAAGTGCTTCATAAATAATAAACTTCTCGTGAAATTTTGATTTGTATGCAAAATACTGCATTGAACTGTAACAGGTTTCATTTTTTGCTTCACGATATATCGAATTTCAAGAAATCATTTATGTTTGATTCCTGCAGTTTCCACCAACGTGTTTAGAAAACGTGTGTGCGAGCTCAGGAAGACACAAAAATTCCTGTGCCGACAGAATCACCCAGTAATCTCCGGCAGGGGAGCCAACAGTAGCCCCATCAAATCCAACCCGGCCAAAATATTTGACGTCCGGTGTGAAAACTATTAACACGCGACCGTTAGGTGCGTGTCGCCAAAACACCGATTCATGAAGCCAGCAAACAAGAAAGACGATCATAAAGACATATTTGCACCTGGATAACATGGCAATAAAGGCCGTCACAACAGCAAACCGTCAATGGAACAGAATCTCATCTAAACTCTCACGCAATCGTAAAGACGCATTTTACCAGAGAGTTACGGCCATTAGCAACGCCACGTATCCGGGTAGGAAATTTCGTCAGACATTCTCAGGAACTGCATTCCGCTTGTCGCCGGAACACCGATTCAAGAAAGCAGCAAACAGTTACGACGAACATAAAAACATATTTGCCGACCTGGATCTCAAGCAATAGAGCAGCATAACAACAGCAAACCGTTCAATGGAACAGATTTCTATAAATCTCGCGTGCGCGACAGGGATCGTAAAGACGGCCTATTTTACCAGAGAGTTAGCGGCTATGGATGGGCCGCGGAGGCGGGGAGCGGTGGGGGACGCGCACCACCTGGGTGGGGGGACATTTATTCCCCCTCCCGGAGATTCTCAATATTTTGAAAACTATGATCGATATCAGCATGACACTTACAGTAGGTAGGTACCTTCTGCTACATCAATTCTACGTGATCCTACAAATGCAATGACATTTGTGTAGTACCTACATTGGGGGATGACGTTTTTATGACGTCATGTCATGCCATTGTTGATGGTAAAACGTCAAACGATTCAATGCTGGCAAAATCGTGGAAAATTAAGATTTGATGCAAAGCTATCATATAAAACGTCGGAAGCAAGGAAATAACAATCTCTTCAAAATTTATATCTCAGATTTGGGGTTTTAACCAAAAATACTTCTTTAACACATTTTCACATCAATTCAAAATTTGAAAAACGGAATATATCTCAGAGAACCGAGAATGAACGATACTCATACCACATTTCTGATTTCAAAGCAATATCTGTATTTTTGACTGACTTTATGACTCCCGAAGCATAAGTATCTCATGGCGTAGTTTTTAAGTTTCGTTTTTGGGCTTTAACCCGCACACTGCAGGGGGTTCGCGCCGAACACGAACTGCAGGGGGGGTTGATTTCCGCCCCCCCCCACCGTGAGATCTCCAAAACTACAACAACGTAAGCGAACATCAGAAAAAACGGCATTAGAATAGTCTAGGCAAGCTCTATCGCAAAGTATTTCAGTATTTTTCTTGGATCAGGTCCAACAATTGAGTCCACAGTGGTTCACAAAGGTCAGATTTTCCGGGTTTTAGTGAACTCTCCTTTCGCTTTTTAGGACTCTTTTTCCAGAAACCCCCGATTATTCGGAAACTATGATAGCTAGGAGCAACCGATTAGAGAGCCATCGATAGCATTTGAAATTTTGGCAGTCGCAACATATCGCCCTCAAATTGATCTCAGAAATCAAATAGTTTTTAGGCTCCAGAAGGTCAATGAAAGGTCAAAACATAACTGTTTTTTAGGCAAAAAGGTTTTTCGTGAATAGCATGTCAACTAAGAAAGGTAGGGAACATTTTTGGCGGTGCCATCGTGGGTTTGTCTCATTGATGCGCTTTGAAACATATATCGGTTGAACCTGGTAGCGTCAACTTCAAAATTTGACCTCAGGTCAAGGTCATTTGGTGACCCAGGTAGGTCTGTTTGCCATATGGGGCAACGGCGGCCCAGGCACAGACGAACACATTGGTGTCAACTAAGTCGTCTCTATCTCTTTTCCTATCAGAGTTATTAGCAATCACATTGCTGAATGTGACCTCAGATGACCTCAGTATGAACCTTGTGAGATTCAACTGAGCACCAATTGGCCCACCTTGATCATGTAGATGAGCTGAAAATGCATGATTTATAAAAGAATTAGCCTGAATACAATGCATATTTATGAAAGGGCAGCATTTGTTTATTTTCCCGCATTCACTTATAATTGGGGGGAAGGTCAGGAAATTGACCTGACCTTTGGTTCACCGATACGAAAAATCCAGATATACGAATTGTAGGTACTGATATTTCTTATGAATTCTGGCTAAGTTTCAAAACTTTCGAAAAAAAAGACTGTGGCTTTTGGACGAAACGCAAGCATTTTTGAAGGTGAGCGGTCACTTGACATGGACTTGTGACGTGACTGAGATGCACCTCAAGTAAAAACTCTTCCAAAGTGGTGGGTAATGATGCCAAACAGGTGTAAAATTTTGGGCGGCAACTGGGGCGCTCAGCCGTTTTTTCCCGCTACTAGTTCATCTGAAAACCTGAGGGGGGGGCAACATCAACCCCCCTGCAGTGCGCGGGTTAAGACTTAAGTGACCAGATACAGACAAATAAATGTCACTGATGTATTTCTGAGAATAATAAAAATTTATCTAGAAATATTCATATTTATTTAGATAAATCAATTTCAATTTGTGATCTTATGTGACCTGACTTTGACCTTATTTGGGTTCACCTTGCTGAAATAGCTGATGCTGTATAATTATAATTATAAATAACCCATAACACATATTTTGCATGACTTTCGTAGATATTTTGTGCATAGTGAACTTGTGTTACTTGACCTTGATCTTTGCTTACAATTTTACATTGGTCTTATATGGGAGATGCATCATACATTTGAGAGCACTTTGTGAGATAGTAGTCGCAATATATGGCTTCGGATGGAAAGAATGCCGATCCCCCCCCCCCCCCCCTCCCACAAAAAAAAGTCTTTTTGACCTTTGACCTGACCCTGACCTGACAGGTGCTCTTATTTATGCAAGTTTGCATATGTTTTAGATCTTCTCATTGGAAACTTTCGATTCCCGCCTTGCGTGTTTCGTTGCGGTTATTGGTTCGGAAGATAGCGAGGGGCATAATATGTCCCCCTAGCGTGTTCGGCTGAATACCCCAGCTTTGAAATTTGGTTTGGGCATTGTCCGTACTTTTTCTCCAATATGTCTTCCAGTTTTGTAACATTTCTGATATTTGTTCCCCCAAACTAATTTTGTTCATCACAAAAAACAAAACTATCTAATATATTAATTACAAAAATGACGATATACTGGAGAACCAAGTATGGACGATGACCTAACCGAATTACGAAACAATATCTAATTTGTTGACCTCCCTAAGTATAGCCGGTGGCAAGTTTATAATGCGGGATACCTAAATACGCGTGGAGCGCGTGTTAATTACTTAAAAGAAAATAAATTATGATATGGCAGCTAAAAGTTGGTACCAGGGGCTCGGGAACGATTTCAAAGTTGGGGGGGGGGGCAAAACCAATTTTGGCTAGCAACCCCATTTTTCTTCGGCGGATTTCAATTTGTACTTTAACTGTAGCCCTACCGCCCGCCCCTACGAGATTTGTATTAATAAATGCCAATGTTAAAACACTTAAAAATTAAGTAAATATATTTAATGCAATATAATTATTCATCACAATGATCTTAAAACAATAAGGTTTGCATTCACAATAATTTCGAACAGGTATATTTTATCAGCTTTCAAGGCTGGTAGCGTTTTGTGGAAACATATTGCGTCTCTTCTCTCGCAGATATCCGGCACCGCACACCTGATATGCTTATGGAAGGAGCCATTGGCCCCTGAAATTGGAAGAAAATCGACACATTTTGTAATTGAAAAGGAAATCCAAGGAACGTTAACTAAAACCTAAAAAATCACTGATTAAAGCCTAAGGCAGCGAAATCTGTCTAGCGCTTATGGTAATCCGATACATCTTGGGATTTGGCCCCTAAACCACCTATTTGTAGTTTTGAATCCGTGCTTGAACAACGATCTTTTAAGCAGACCAACACATTGAAAAATGTTATTATCCAGCTTTGAATCTCTCAACTTTCCCAAGTAACTTCTTTGGAAACGCTTCTACCATGACCGCTACCAAATTACAGTTTTTCGCAGGGGCAAGCCACAATATTTTGAATGGGGGCCAGCCAGGTGTTTGCCCCTTACTCCTATACATGGCTAATGTTAAAGTTCACATTAAACATAGGGTTTTGAACTGAGATTGCAGATTTGTAGAGAAGATCGAAAAGCAGGATGTGGTGAAAGAATTACCTCGCTGCGCTAAGTACCTACTTTCGATTCAGGATTAGAAGGCCCCATGTAGAGGACAAAGTTTAATTTCCCCGGGCAATCTGTTGTCGTCAGAATTGTGCCATACGCAAATTCTGCCGCAAACTAACTGTAACCATTGCCATAAGTACCAATCACAAAGATCATAACTGTTGTTAACGTTACAAACAGCCTGGGTATATATGCCTAATGTCCATCATTTTTGTGTACAACAGTTTTTGTATCCAAGCTATCATATGCATTAAGTAATGCATGATACATTGTCATGAATTTATTTATGCCCATGAAGGAGAAAAGAGAAACATTGCCGTTTTTTGACGGATATCCATCGTCCAAACAAATGTCATATTTTTTTGTAAGCTCAAAATGATTAAATTGATCATTAAATTGGATGACTAATAAATTTATTAAATTTCAGGACACTTTCAATGAAACCATTTCCTTTAAAGTCATGCTTATCTGGGGGGTGGTAAGACCCTGGGGAGTTCGCCACCACCCCCTTCCCCCGATGGCGACACCCCTAGCTATTTGCATCAAGTTTCTTATACAGAACCTCGCTGACAAAGGAAAACAAATCAGGTAAACATGAATACCTAGAAGTAGAAGTAAAAGTGAAGTTTGCAGAATTTTGAGGAAAAAAAAACTTTAACACACTTTAGATGTCTTATGATATTTTTTAACGGAACGTTAATATCAGCAACGCCAAAGTTGGGGGGCGCCGCCCCCACGGTCCCAAAGTTGGGGGGCAAGCGCCCACGCTGTCCCCCTGTTCCCGGGCCTATGGTTATTGTTGGTACCTAATATTGACTTCTGCTATTGAATATCAAGTTCATCCATTCATTCTCCTTTCATTCCAAGGCACGTAAGTATATAGGTAGAGTTCAGCCAAGGCAGCGAATAGCATAACGTCATGGGTACATACATTCATCAATATGCTAAGCTGTATTCAAACAGCAATCAGTTTTAGACTCATGAGTCATGTCCCTTTGATTCTCAAGAATTTATATAAATGAGTGCTATAGCAGCATACTTGGTATACATTAAATTGTTAAAGAACCCTCATGGACGAAGGAACGTCACGAAAAGAGGGGCCACGGCCAGTGCAACTGTTATCTATTTTTGAGGGATACTCAACCCCCTTATGTAATATTTCTTTGCAGTTTTGGGCTCTTCTCGTCTTGTCCAGCCTTTTGCCATTAAAAACTTGTCTCACCGAGCAAGACAAGATTTTAGAAGAAAAAAAGTGAGGGACCCCTGTTCCTAAGCCTATGAGAACTCTTGAATGGGTTTAACACTGTTTTGAGAATCATACCCAAGGATAATAAGAAGTGTCAACCTTACTCTGATAGTGGCCCAAAAATGTTTTTAAAGTAAAAAATAAAAAAACGCTTAAAACTTTTCGGCTTGCACCTTCATCAGAGCCATCAGAATGGCTGACGAAGGTGCAAGCCGAAAACTTCTTATGTTTTCTTGACTAAATCATCTTTTTCGGCACTATGAGAGCTAGTTTAAAACTTATTATTGTTGAAGAATCTCTGCAATCCATGGTAAGAACTCATTTATCAATTTATCATAGAAGGGGTATCTTCTAGCTTGCTGGGCGATAGCGAAGACGACTAGCAATAATGAATGACCACGAACAAACACTAGCGAAAATTAGTTCCCCTGCAGTGGTGTATCCAGGGGGCCAAGGGACCATGAATATGCTAAGACCATGCCCCCGCAATGGAAAATTGAGGTTTCAGGACCTTGGACAGACAAACCAAGTCCTGAAAACGCTTTTTTATCCCCAAAACGGCCGGACGTACAGTCTCTCTTGAAAGTATCTGTGCACTGCGGTGGCGGCGCCACCCGGCCATACCACGGTTGTGTGGACAAGTTTGAGAGTCACTGAGTGTCTGACCCTACCAGGGATCGTGAAACGCGAGGGGAGCCGAGCGAGCCGTCAAGGAGATTCTGAGAATGACATGCCTCGGGCTAGCAGCACGATTATCTACTGTGGTCGACAGATCACTTGGGACCCCAACATTCGGGTGTGTGTTTTAAAGGCGTCAGCTGGCAGGTTTGACAAAAAAGGATATTTCACCGTCCGAGTTTCGATCTCGAGCATTAGAGCGTCTCTTTTTATAGAAACCATACTCATTTTTACACGGATGGTTCTAAGTCGGAGGCAGGGGTTGGGTGCGCTTTTGTAAGGTGGTTCCCCGTAACTCGATCTTTTACCTTTGCATCTCATGGCACTGTGTTTACATTCTGAACTGTGGCGAATACTGAAGGCTATGTGTTATTATTGAAGTCCTCTGACGATGTTTACACTGATTTTTACTGACTCACTCAGTAGCCTTTCCGGCGCTTAGTGATTTTAACACACACCATCCAGTTTTAAGGGACATTTTAGTCCTGCTTACCTCACCTTGACCGGCCCCGGGAAAACAGTGGTTTTTGTTGGATCCCGAGCCATGTGCATCGCTGGGAACGAGCGGCAGACGTGCTTGCGAAGCGTGGACACGTGCCAGTGTTAATAGTTTTCTACCCGTCGCCGGCCAGGGACCTCTTTGCTCCCTGTTCATCCTACATTCGCAGTAAGTGGCAGGACGAGTGGGAGAGTGCCGACTCGTCTAAACTTATAGCTGTCAAACCACGCCTCATGCGTTGGCCGTCCTCATCCAGAGGTTCGAGAAGAGAAGAGGTAGTGTTATGCCGCCTACGCATCGGACACACCCTAGCCACACACCGTACTGCTTATGTGAGAGACCAAACCCCGATTGTCCTCGCTGTTGGCGATTTTCTGGTCTGTTCCCCGTGCTATTTTCCTGCCGCCACCCTTGCGCTTTACGCCACTCGTTATCTGGAAGGAACACACCATACATTAAAAGAGTTTATAAACGATGAATCGTTGCATATATCCAGGTGTTAACGCTTCTCGCCAAGGTACAGTTCGCAGTTGTCTACAACCCGGCTGTATAGTTGTGAACTTTCTTTTACTTTTCCGTGAAGGTTAGTATTGTGAACAGCCCCATTTAAGTTGCTGATCTGTATTTACTGAGCTTTCATCTTACCTAGAGGTTATGGGTGCCACATAACCATTGAGTTGAGGCGCCCTTAAGCCCAAATCATCATCATCAAAGGCGTCAGCTGGCATACACAAATGTCACGCAAATAAATTAATTCACGCAATTTACGCGTTAATTATGACATTGTTGGGTCACGATTTTTTTGTATTATTTCTAACTCTTCTTGCTCTCTCGCGCTCCCTCACTCTTTCANACCCGGCTGTATAGTTGTGAACTTTCTTTTAATTTTCCTTGAGGGTTAGTATCGTGAACGGCCCCATTTAAGTTGCTGATCTGTATTTACTGAGCTTTCATCTTACCTAGAGGTTATGGCGCACCCATTGAGTTGAGGCGCCCTTAAGCCCAAATCATGATCATCAACATCAATGTATGGTTGCTGGACAATAGCTTCGCTAAAGCCACGTTGCAGTATTCAATTATGTTGTCTTTGAATGTAGACTGTGGCTTGGTACAGTTTGTCTGGCACCACCCAGTTACCCACCATTTCGCTCTTCAAATTCCATATTTCTGCATGACTAAGCAATGCAGTCAGAAAATGTTGCAAATAAACCGGTAGCTCCTTAAATGAATTGATTAACTTACATAAACTGGATATGTAAAGCAGGCGAAAGAGCTTTCACGGCCTATCGTTTGGCATGGCTGCTTTTGCAGAATATTACCACACAGCCTGCGGAGGGGTGAACTGTTACAGTAACTGTATGTATGTCATCGATAGCTGCAGTAACTGTAGAACAACACTTCTAACTGAGTAACTGATAATTACTGCACTGCACGTAGTAACTGATAAATGCAGTTACTACAGTTATGACGTTATTGTTATGCGCAGTTATTGCTTTGATGCATCACATGCTGACTGATCGTTGTTTATTGTTGCAGAAGACCCACCGGACGTGAAACCTGACGTGACAATGATGAAGATCAAAGACGAACCACTGGAACCACTGGCTTCGCCTCCAACTGCTGAAGGTATTGAACCACTAATGTGTATGTACACAGTAGTGCTGTGCATCACGCTATTTGATGGGAGAACGATATACACATTTAATTTGATTGTGATGGTGACCTCCAGACTAGTGAGTTACGGTGTTATTTGCGCGTTTTGGGAACAGTGTTGGATTTCTGGCCGTTTTCTGATCCGGTGTTTTGCTCTCTTCAGTGAGTTACTTCCGTTTCAACCTCAGCCTTTCGGGTTCAGCGAACGCTGCCGAAGTAAACACCAGTTGAGATGCAAACTTTGTCACAAATGAGTTTAATAATTCTGAACCAGAATAGTAAATTCTTGTCTACAAGAATATAAGGAGGGTATATTTAGCGTGGTACGTACTTATTCTTGGAAAATTATGTATTTATGTTTCATATCTAGGTATATTCTAGAGTCCAGATTTAACTCAGTTGTGCCAAAGTTTGCACCTCTAGGGGGAATGCGACGGCACCATGAGCCGGGATTAGCTTGACCCGAAGGGCTGAGGCCGAAACGGGGGTAACCATTGAAGAGAGCAAAGTACCGGGACCAGAAAGCGGCCAGAAATCCAACGCTGTGCGGGAACCTCTCCGTCTGGTCCGAGCCAGTGACAGTGTGGCTAGCACACCTGTACCGATCGAGACATGGGTTGTGTGAGAAAAACAAACACTGCGCTACGATCAGTACTATCGCCACAAGACTAGTGGGCCCCTTGCAGAAGAAGTTTCGGGGAAACGAAACGCGCCCGCCACTTCTAAACTGTGTCTATACGTTACAAACAGCGTGTATATGTTTAAAGGCCGTCATTATTGTGTCCAATAGCTTCTCTATCCAAGCTACCATGTGCATGACGCCATGCATTGACATGATGTTTGTATAGTCATGGAGGAAAAGGTGAAACATGCCCATGTTTCGACAGATTTCCATCTACTGTCCATACAAATGTCATTCGTTTTTTTAGCTCAAAATACCCCGTATGGTTGAATTCAAGACAACTTTCTTGGTGACTTATTCCCTGTAAGACGGGTCCCGCATCTGCAAACGAATGATGCGGGATCTGTTCTGGGTCATACATCTCTCAGAACATGTCGTATCTTGTGACACCGCAGTGTCGGATATCGTGGATCCTGGATTTTGAGCAAAATGTTCTGTGTCGGACATGCGGATGCCTACACCTTCTGGAGAAATTTCCGGTCGTCGAGTCTTGCAGATTCTGGATCTTACCCAGATCCCTGGATCTTGCCAGATCGTTTGGTCTTGTGTGATCGTGGATTCAGCTCGGCCCTCTTGTTACCACGCTTACGTTCCGCCCTTCACAGATGAGCACCAGAACGTGTGAAGTCTTTCTGTGGTGAGACTAAAGGAGGAAGCTGTCGACGCCGCCACATGTCCTTCATCGACCTGCTCTGGGTAAGGATATTTTCTTCTGAGTTATGGGTCGCCACTATAACTACTGTTGTTGCGGCGCCTAAAGCCAATCATCATCATATCATCATCATCATCATCATCAATCAATCATCATCATCATCATCATTCATCATCATTCTTTCTGAGTCGGAGTAGAGACGCTATTCAATCTGCTGGAAATAAGAAAGTTTATATGAAGTGACGAGTTGTTTGCTCTTCTTAAAACTTGTACAAATTGATCCTTGGCTGTAAAAGAGTGTCTGCATTATTTATGAGACGCCGCGTGTCTAGATAGTATATTTTGGAAATATAACTGGTCTAATGGGGACAAAAATGCCTGAAGCATTTTTTCCGGCCAGACAAACAGGTTTTCCTCTTGTGCAGTACTCGATATGTGGTATGTCATGTTCACACTGGGACGAGCTGACGTCAATTGCGGCTACATTTGTTCCAGTCGAATATTGTTCGAATATCTGGAATGGGTGATTTTCGAAATGTTGGTTAGCGCTGAGCAGTTTGTTGCACGGATCCTTAAATTAACCTACTATCTGATCGGGGTAATTCCAGGTTTTCGGCAAAAAGAGTCGAATGTTTTGTTTCCCTACCGAATGAGGACAGTCCGACTGTCCTGTTAGCTTCATCAGACGTTGACCACAATCACTGGGCACAGGACATCTCTGTCATCGGCGAATGGCTAGCTCCAAAACGTCCTGAACCCATCTGGTCCAGGCAAAGCTGGTTGTTAGCCCAACACCTTTCCGAATAAGGTCCGAGGCATTGTCCGAGACATTGTCCTTGGCATTGTCCGAGACTTTGTCCGAGGCATTGTCCGAGGCATTGTCCGAGGCATTGTCCGAGACATTGTCCGAGACATTGTCCGAGACATTGTCCGGGGAATTGTCCGAGACATTGTCCGAGACATTGTCCGAGGCATTGTCCGAGGCATTGTCTGAGACATTGTCCGAGACATTGTCCGAGACATTGTCCGAGGAATTGTCCGATACATTGTCCGAGACATTGTCCGAGGCATTGTCCGAGGCATTGTCCGAGGCATTGTCCGAGGCATTGTCCGAGGCATTGTCCGAGGAATTGTCCGAGACATTGTCCGAGACATTGTCCGAGGCATTGTCCGAGGCATTGTCCGAGGAATTGTCCGAGACATTGTCCGAGACATTGTCCGAGACATTGTCCGAGGCATTGTCCGAGACATTGTCCGAGGCATTGTCCGAGACATTGTCCGAGACATTGTCATTGTCCGAGGACATTGTCCGAGACATTGTCCGAGGCATTGTCCGAGACATTGTCCGAGACATTGTCCGAGACATTATCCGAGGCATTGTCCGAGACATTGTCCGAGACGTTGTCCGAGGTCATATCACCGCAACCATTGCCTGAATTGCGGCTAAACTTTCACAGCTCGTTTTAGCGTCCCAAATGGCCTTGTATGCCAATGTCGGTGAAAGCCGTTACCATGATGGCAAGGGCATCGC